>CABHPQ010162494.1:67267-79118 GCA_902168405.1 Peromyscus aztecus
ATAAATAAATAAATAAATAAATAAATAAATAAATAAATAAATAAATAGTGAGGGGCACAGACCATGTCATATGACTAACCATTGAAAGAACTGGGCATCACTGGCTTGGACAGAAGAAACTGATAAAAAGAACAGCAAGACCTCTGCAAATAACAGAGATGATGTCTCATCAGGGTGACTACTGCTGTGATGAAACACCATGACCAAGCAACCCGAGGAGGAAAGGGTTTATTTTGGTTTACACTTCAGCTAACAATCCATCACCAAGGGCAGTCAGGACAGAAACTCAAATAGGCAGAAACCTGGAGGCAGGTGCTGATGCCGAGGCCATGGAGGGGTGCTGCTTATTGGTTTGCTCAGCCTGCTTTGTTATTGAACCCAGGACGACCAGCTCAGGGGTGGCACCACCCACAATGGGCTGGAATCTCCCACATCCATTACTCAATAAGAAATGCCCTACAGGTTTGCCTACAGTCTGATCTTATGGAGGCATTTCCTTAATTGAGGTTCCCTCCTCTCAGCTGACTTTAGCTTGTGTCAAGTTGACATAAAACTAGCCAGCACAAGTGGACATCTTCATGATGTCATTAATATCTCATATGAAAAGATGTTAGCTTTGTCTTAGGGCCAGTGGAGAGAACCCAATGGGACCCAAAGCAAGACAGATTTCAGCCCAACATCAACATCAAGCAAAACCTGAGCTCCAGTGCTACCACATGCTATGAGCACACTGCTAAGCACTGCACTCTGGCACTATTTCACTTCCTCCTCTGAGAACCAGTGAAGTGATGGTCAGTACCTCTCTATGTTAGGAGAGAAAATGAAGCTTCTAGTGAAAAGGAGCTTCATGCTCAAGGCTGTAGCTAGCCACAACACAGTATAGACACTGCAGAAAGGAACCCCACAAGAATGGCCTAGGCTTCATGGCTAGAATCAGGCGACTCTAAGTCTCCAAAAACATTCTAGAGTTCTCCAGGACGAAATGAACCAAAATGAACAGGAAGCTGAATAAAAGCTGAATAAAATGACAGTGTATGCACCTGGCTAACTGTACCAAGTTTGATCTGGTTTTCCTGAGTTGTTTGGGCATTGCTGCTCTTTAGGGAGAAAAAGATACAAGACACTTGGATAACAGGCCAGGCCCTGAAGAAATCAGACCCAAAGTCTGCAGCTGACTCAAAATCCTGGTCTGCTGCACTGCAGAGGTCAGCTTTCCCAAAGACAGCACAACCTCAGAGGCTCTGGAGCCTACTCTATAACAGACAAAGCAGTGAGAATAAAATGTTCTTTATTTAGCCTGCCCAATAAAACAAACAACAGGGCTGGAGCTCAGTTGGTAGAATACCTGCCTAGCACTCAGAAGGTTCTAAGTTTTGTTGGTAGCACCACTTAAAACTGGGTGGGATGGTGAGGGCCTGTAATCCCCACACTTCAAAGGTGGAAACAAAAGGATCAGAAGCTTAAGGTCACCCTGGACTACACAGTAAATTCTGGGTCAGCCTTGGCAGTGGTGGTGCACGTCTTTAATCTCAGCACTTGGGAGGCAGAGCCAGGAGGATCTCTGTGAGTTTGAGGCCAGCCTGGGCTACAGAGCAAGATCCAGGACAGGCACCAAAACTACACAGAGAAACCCTGTCTTAAAAAACCAAAGGAAAGAAGGAAAGAAGGACAAAAGAAATGATAGCAAATTATTAAAGTTAGCAGTGTGCTAACCTGGTTTAATGAATAGAAAAAAATGTTCCCCTGGTGGCACCAGGTCCTCTATAATACAGAAAGCACTACATTAAGTTTGTAGTTTGTTACTTGGGGATGGATTCTACCTCCAAAAGTACAACTGTAGCAAAACCAGGCCCAAGAAAATGAGAGCCAGACTCCATAGGCTCACACCCAAAGGCCTGCCAGTGCCCATAGATTACAAGGGTGTGCTCCAACATCCACCTCTGGTCCTGGTCAGGGAGCTCAGAGGGAAACAAAACAAAGCCCAGGAAAAAGATCTTTTGCAAGAGGGCTGTAAAGATGAAAACATGCACTCAAAAGGAGCAAAACCTAAGTACAGAGGAGACCCAAAGACAAGGTCTACACAAGGGTGTGGTGGCATACCTCTACAATTCCAGCATTTGCAAAGAGGAGGCAAGAAAACTGTCTCAGTTCCAGCCTGGCTACAGAGCAAGATTGGTTTGGGGTTTTGCTTTTTGGGTTGTTTTTGTTTTTTGTTTTTCGAGACAGGTTCCTCTGTGTAGTCTTGGCTGTCCTGGAATTCACTACGTAGATCAGGCTGGCCACTCAGAGATCCATCTGCCTCTGCCTCCTGAGTATTGGGATTAAAGGCGTGTACCACCAGCACCTGGCATTTAAAAAAAAAAAAAAAAAAAAAAAAAAAAAGCCAAGACTTTCCACTCAACACACAAAGGGCTGGTAGACTGAAAGTCAGAAGAGTCCCAGATTAACACAGAAACCAGCTTCCACAGAGATACAAGTCACCACCACGGTCCACTACAGACCCTCAGTGTTCCTCCCAAGACAGCATTAAGCTGCTTTTCTCAAGAAAATGCTGTCCACTGGACATGGCAGTGCATGCCTGCAATCACAGCACTTTGGAGGTGGAGACATGAACACAGGGAAGGTCAGATGTTCAAGGCCAGCCTCAGCTTCAGGAATTTGAAGCCTGAGCTACAGGAAACACTGTCTCAGAAAACAAAGCAAGGAAATTGCCTGTCAGGACAACATTCTCCACTGGAGAACTGTGAAAAAGGACACAGGTGTCTCCAAATCAGCCTTAGCAACTCTTGTGATGAAAGCCAAGCAGTGATGTGGCCTGTGCACACCATACTTACACTCAGCAAACTTCAGCGAACGAAAGACTTTCCGCTGAGGTGTCACCCGCTTGATGTTTGGATGATCCTCAAGTGTGAGCAGTCCGGCCTTCTGCTTCTCTTTGATCTGAATCACCTCAAAATCACTAGGATAGTCACTGGATGGGTTGTTCCGAGGTAGAATTCTCCAGTTGTCCACTTCACTGCTTTTCAGAGCACTTGAAATAAATGAGTTTCTAGCTTTGGCTGTGAAGTATCCGTTGAAAGCCACAATATATTCTGAAATCAATGGCCACAGTAAAGTAAGTACTTACATACATAACAGAGTATAGCTAATTTGAATCTTCATTGGCAAAAGAACAATGTACCTCAAAAGCCCAGAGCAAAATAAGAGTAAGCAGAAAAACAAGTGTAAAATGCCGTAGACACCCAGATAGTGCTGGCAATCGCCTTTAATTCCAGCACTCGGGAGGCAGAGACGGACAGATCTCTCTGAGTTTGAGGCCAGCCTGGTCTACAAAGTGAGTTCCAGGACATCCACCAGGGCTAGAGTGAAACCTAGTCTCAAAAAACAAAAACAAAAAAAGCTCTAGGCAGCAGTATTCAGAGTTCTGGGTAAAGCTGACTTACATGAATCTTAATCACACAAAATATACAGTTCAAACCCAGACACCTATGTATTTTAAATGTAAGTATGGGTCTAATGAGATGGCTCAGTAGTTAAGCTCTTGCAGAGGACCTGGCTTCAGTTTCCAGTATACAAGTTAGGCAGCTCACAACTACCTATAACTCTAGCTCCAGGGGATTTGATACCTCTGGCCTCCATAGCACCTACACACTTGTGTATATATATACCCACACACATACATAATCAAAATACATCTTAAAAAATATAAACCAGGGGGGTTGGAGAGATAGCTCAGTGGTTAAGAGTGCTTACTGCTCTTAGAGAGGACCCTGGGTTCAGTTCCCATGACCCACACAGTAACTCCAGTTCCACAGGATCTGAAACTCTCTTCTTCCACAAGTGCCAAGCACGCATGTGGTCCACAGACACACATGCAGGCAAAACATTCATCCACATAAAATGTTTGTAAATTGAAAACAAAATAAAATAAAACTCCCCTATCTACAGAAATCTGACTACAGTAAAGAAAGGTAGTTCTCTAACAGAGACAGGAGTTCAGGGACTGTGTGCGGCTGTTTGTTCTACAGAAAGTGAAGACAAAGATCAGATCGAGTCACATATTTCCTGCTCAGCCCTTCTGCCTGGGGCTTGACTTCCAAAGTAACGCTCAGCACCTACATCAGCATCCTCCAGCTATTGTGCACAGTCAGTTCTACTCCATTACTTAACACCTTAAGCAAATGTTAATGCCTACATGGTGCGCACTCATTCCATTTGAAATTTACCACAGTAGAACGGAAGCTAATATTTATATTAAGTTTGAAAACAAAGATGGGACAGCCCAACACTGAAGACAGTTCTTTACCATATTCCACCACAGTTGAGGAGAATTCCACCTTCAAAGTCAGGTGGGAACAGCTAGGGCATGGGGCCTTTTCAAAAGCTTTCTTCCCCAGCCTGTCACCCAGATGCTTCTTCCCACAGAGCAAAACCACCAGCAGAAGAAGCCAGATGTTGATGAGCTTCATGGTCCTAAGTGAATATGGTCATAAAATTGCATAAATTCAAATCACACTAGGTTCTTCCTTGATCAGAAGTGAATTTTTGTTTTGGCTAAAAGCTGCAACCTTACTGATGAGCCATCCTACAGACTTGTCCAACGTAAAGAAAACCTCAGTCCCATGGTCACCCACAGCCTGGCCCAAAAAGAGGCTTTCATTTCTTTCTCCGCTTCTTCTCCATCTTGGATAGGGGCTTCTCTCATTAGGGCAGAGTTGACTGAGTCCTAAACTCCATTTGCACACAGACCCAAATCTAGCGGGGACGCCCAAGCAACCACTCCGTGAGTCGATCTGAAATAAAAAACAGCACACAGATACATCAGAAGCATCCCAATCAAGCCAGATATGACAGTAACGGCTGTAATCTAAGTGAAAGGATCAGACACCCCAGTCACAAAACAGACAAATGGGAATACAACACCAAGTCCCCGCTCTTGTTTAGATTTACTTACACCTCACTGCTTTTGTGGAAACATTTCAAGACAGCTCTCCACGAAGTAAAGGGAGAGTAAGTGAGGAAAATGAAGAGACTAAGGACAACAGCTAAGCAGAGGGGCACGAAGCAGGCCAGCCTCCATCCCTGCAGCTAGAAAGGAAAAAGAAAAGCCATCCTTCCCATCCACCCTCACTTCAGCTTCAGACTATGCTTCCTGACATGGGTAGCTCTCCACAGGCCAGGGCATGGTGCCAATCAGCATCTACAATTTTTCAGTCAAAAGCATAGTTTTGGACCTTATTTTCTGCTGTAAATTGTACCTAAGTACGAACTATTATCTAGCCAAGTCATTTTAATAGGTTCTTTAAGAGACACTGCTTAAATGTACTCATATTTTAAAATATTTTCTGCCAATTTTTTGAAAAGGGTACAGATGTTTTCTGCAGCCATTAAATTTATTTTACCTGAAACGTCAAACTTAAATTAAACCAGTTTAATCTATTATAAAATCAGATTAGCCCTTTACTGGAAGTGGAATAGAGAACAGTTTGTGAAGCAAGCTATTTCTAAAGAAAGTATTATATTTGAGTATAAAATTTCTCTTAGGCTCATCTCTCTCTCAAAATATTTAAAGTACAGGAGGAACAGCTGTTCTTCACAACAGCGGCAGCAAGAGCTGAGTGCCACAGCATGACCAGAAATGCAGCTCACCATCACATCTGAGGGGAACAATCCAGCCAGGGGAGGGGACATGGAACAAGTCAGGCCCTTGTATTGTCACGAAAGAAGAAGGGGGGGGGACCAGACACCATCAACCAAGATGAGTCGGTTAAATTCATCCTTCTGGAAGAAACTGGTCCTTTAGAGTACTAAAGGGGTTTTGGTTTCGGCAACTGCCTGTTGGTCCTTCTAAAACAGGATGAAGGGGATGAAACAGGACTGAGGGAGAAGGACCTAAACAGCTACTTAAACTTCACCAGTAGGACCTTTACTCCTGCACCACCCAACAGTCTGCAAAACCAGCCAGTCTAGAACCCACACCAGAGACTGGGGCTGCTGGGATGTACTCAGAGGAGAAATAACGATGTCTATCTCAACAGAAGGACAGTGAGAATGTCAACCACAAGAGCAAAAAAGTAAAGCAAAGGCCCCCTAGAAAGACCAGAGGTCAGTTAAGCCACCTTACACACTCTGCAGAAGCCAGAAGCCCTATCAGGGCTATCAGGGAACAGAGTCTCAGAGAACAGCCCTGGTCAAAGAATATATAGCTAGTCACTGAAGTAATATAATAGTTCTAATGCTGTAGTAAGTGTGCACTTTACAAAAGGGGCTGGAGAGTTGCTCAGTGGTTAGAGCACTGGCTGCTCTTCCGGGGATATGGGTTCGATTCCCAATACCCACATGGCAGTTTACAACCATCTGTCACTCCAGTTCCAAGGGATCCAAGGCCCTCTTCTGGCCTCCCTGAGCACTGCATATACATGGCGCATAGACACACATGAAGGCAAAGCACCTATACATATAAAATTTAAAAAAAAGTTAACAAAAATAATCTCTTAAATCCTTCTGCCTTAAGATAAAGAATCTATAAGCTAGGTAGATATAAAATGTGAATGTTAGTGAGCAATACTTGTGAGAGCATCATAGGCCTTACTGCAGTAAATCACTTTTAACGATGTCCTTGATAACTCTCTCACAGGTAGACAGTCAATTTCTATTATAATGTATTCTATGTAGAAGAGAGAGTTGATGTTTACAAATTAGGCAGGGGCCTGATTCTCTCAAAACAAAGAAATGGAAAGGAACAAAATTAAGTTTTTCAAAAGAAAATAACCAGCCAAGCTTTGTGGCACAAGCATTTAATCCCAGCACTTGGGAAGCAGAGGCAGGAGACCTCTGAATTTGAAGCTAGCATGATCTACAGAGCCAGTTCCTGGACAGCTAGGACTACACAGAGAAACTCATAAGGTAGTTAACTCTACTCCAGTCAGTTCTGGGAAATAGGACAGACACACACCCCCAACATCACAGCACACTCTGCCTTTATTACTCACTATGCCATGCCATTTTATAGAGTGCTTACCCAGTAAAATACTGACAGGTGTTGGGGGAGGGAGGGGAGAGACAGAAACAGAGCGAGAGAGCGAGGGAGAGAGAGAGAGCCAGGGGGAGGGAGGGAGGGAGGGAGAGAGAGAGAGAGCGAGAGCATGTGAGTGGGTCAGGGACACTGCTGTATGTGTGAGGAAGCAAAGGAGGGCAACCCCAACCAGCCACCAGGCCAAAGGCAGGAAAGGAAGGTATCAGAGTAGAGGTCACCTAAACTGAGACAGAGTCCCTTTAGGAGTGACAAAAGGAAGCTTTTAGTTGCACAGAAGCTGAGCTGGGGAGAGCTACATAAAGGCACTATGGAGGGAAAGTAGTGGTGTATCCGGGGACAAGAACACAGAATATGCACCTGTGGACCAATTGGGCATCCTGTCTAAGGAGGAAGGGGATTGGTGCAGGACACTCCAGAATGCAGACATCAGCAGCCAAGGGAAGTGAGCATACAGAGGCAGAGAACAAGGCTGCTGAGCAACTGCTCAGAGCTCTGCACTGTATAGGCAGGAGGGTCAGAGTACTGCATATGGCAGAAACCTCTGACCTCACAGAGCTTATCTTCCAGTGTGGGGATGCAGATAAGAAATAAGTAAATGCAGCTTAGCTGGCAGTAAGTGCTGTGCTTGGAAAGCAGAGAAAGGAAGGAAACAGGACAGTTAAGAGGGATGCATCACCAACTTGAGTGCCACAGAGGTCCAGAGAAGGGACCTTTAAGTGGACACCTAAAGGAAGTAGTTTGGAGTGAATAGCAAAGGAAACAGGCCTGCATGGCTGAGCAGAATGCAGAAAGGGAAGGCAGGGGACATGAAAGAACTGGGGACAGACCAGGGACAGCCCTGAACATCAGAGAGGACCTCGGTTCTTATTTTGAAAGGGAAGGGAAGACACAGCTGACCACTCAGGCTTCTAGGAGAAATGAATACAGGGGACAGGGAACCCAGTGGAAGATCATGGGTATAAATAACCCAGGGAGAGAAGATGCTGACTTGGACCTTAAGAATAAGAAGGTAGAGTCCAACTTTCCTGGTGACCAGATGTGGGAGAGTGCAGGTGAGGAGTCAAAGTCATAAGGGTAACTTTTGCCTCTGCTATGAAGACTAAATGGAAGCTGGCTCAGGGGAGCACCCACCTGGAAACTAAGTTGTGAACACCTCTGTTTAGGATGCTCATGGGGGGGGGGTGCGGGAGGAGGGAAGAGGGGAGGGAGAGCTGTGATTGGATGTAAAATGAATAAAAAATTTCTTAATAAAAAATTAATTAATTAAAAAAAGGATGCTTATCAACACTGGGAGGCAAATCCTGGGCCACCCAGCACCTCTTCTTTGGGGAAGATGACAGGGAACAGGAAAGACCAAAAGAAAGGAAAATCAGACTTCCATAAGACAAGTCTGGCCACTGGATGAGTCTACTGGCTTAGTTTTTAGAGGGAGAGGGAGATGGCTCGGCGGATAAGGCCACTTGCTGCCAAGCCTGACTACCCGAGTTCCATCCCTGGAACCTACACGACAGAAGGCGTGAACCAACTCCCACACATGTCCTCTCTGATCTCCACACTAGTACCCATCCATACACACAAAAGAAACGTTTTTAAAGTGTTACTGATCTCTTCCAGAAAAAGGTCACACTAAGTGAACGAGTGGCCCCTGGTCTGACTGCACTCCACCAAGCCCCATCCACTCCAGAAACTTACTCTCCACGCTCACAAGTGCTAGAAGGAAGTAAGGAAAGAAGGAAACTGTTTCAGGTACAAAGTCTCCTGGAATAAATGAACAAGCTGGAAATGACAGAAAACGAAAACAGCTCTGCTGTGTAGACCCAGGTAACCTGTTAACTGTCCTCAAAGGTGAAAAGTCCAGGCTTTTAAAGACATTACTGTGACGGGCCTGTGGTGGAAAATTACAGAGCCTGAGGTTTCTACAGGTTCCCAATCCTGGAAGAAGGCTCAAATCAGTTTCCTTTATGGCTTCTAATTCATGACTCGACTGTTAGAAGATAGTGCCTGGGGCCTGGCACAGAAAGCCAACCATTTACCACTAACCCGTGCGTTCTTGGGCCTGTGTGTTCAGAAAGATCCTAACCCACATGTCCAGTGGGGCTTTTAAAAAACAGATTGTACTTTGAGAGCTGTAACAGACCTATTCACCTGTATCAACAGCCCATGGTGTTCAAGCTACAACCCCAAGTGAGTAAACAAGAGCCATAAGACATGCTCACTAGTTAGTGGCAAGCAGGAGCACCACAACAGACATTAGTTAGACAAGAATGTGTGTGTACACAGGCTCACACACAGGGAGAAAGAAAGCCACTAACTTGTCCTTCACTTTCTGAGTTAGTATGCTGAGGACAAGGGAACCACAGAGACCCAGTTAGGGCTGGAGTCAGACAGGTAAGAAAGTGTGTGAGAAGAAGGCCACCAAAAAATAAGATGAATGAGCCATTCAGTACTGAGAGGCAATTGAAATGCTAGTAGAACTCAAGGTTTTCAGATGTACTCACAGATTAGAAATAAACAAGTGCATATCTGAATACACACCCCATCCACTAAGAGGACACAGCAGCAGTGCCACGTGTTGTACCCCCAAGAAGGAAGCCCACCTTGTGGCCAGATGGCTGAGTATCATTCTCCAGGGAAAGAAGCGGGGTTCCCTGAAGAACAGCTCAGGGGGGTGGGACCAGATGAGATGACTGTGGAACCCCTTGTGCCAGACAGTGAAGCAGTGCTCACTCGGAGAATATGCTGCCAGAAGCCAGGGTGGAGAGACTTTCCCTAGCAAAATCTGGGACAATCTCAACCTCACAATATATAATGAGTAACAGATCATAACTCCTTGAAAATTAAATGGGAAAACAGTCTCCAACACAAATAAAGTGGAAGCTTAAGGAAAACTCTGTTGTTTACATAGTTTCAAATGCCACCCACTAAAATACATATTTACAAAGGGGAAGAGTGACTTCATCTCATTATCCAAGCCAACCAGCCATAGACAAAGGGGCCCAGCCCGCCCCCCTCTCCCAGCAGAGGCACTGAGAAGAGCCCTGCCTATTTCTGAAGCTGCTTCCAAAGATTCAGAGCAATCAAATCATGAGGAGGCATTAGATGAACCCCAAGGGCCATTTTTTTTTCTTTTTTTTTTTCAGAAAAAAATATTTTTTAAGTTTATTTATTTATTTTTTTCCACAAAACAATTGCATTTTTAACATAGAACAATACATGAGTCACCAGCATATATGCAAACACAAAACTGCATCTTGAGTCAAGGTAGAAACAATAAATAGAACAATACATGAATCACCAGCATATATGCATACACAAAACTGCATCTTGAGTCAAGGTAGAAACAATAAATTTCTTCATTTAAACAGTTCCATTTTTAACCCAGTTCCAGCATACAGTTCCTAGGTCATTACTATAAACTCGAAATTGTCCCATTGCAATGAAATCTCTATTGTGCATTTCTTAAGTCTCAAAATTCAAATGATAAATTCTGATACTAGCCTTCCAAATATGATAAATCCATAACCAAAATCTTTTTGTAGTTTTCTCATTAAGTTCAAGAAGTTCAAAAAAAAAGTAAATTCTGGTATCAGGCTTTCACTTCCAAATATGAAGAGACGATTTACAACAAAAACTTTTTGCAGTTAATAATTTTAGTTCAAACAAGCGTCTCTGCAACTTTTGTTCTCACAGACAGAGACCTTTCTAGGTACAGTAGTATTGTAAACCGCACTATTTTTGACGTTAGCTCAGGTTTTTCTGTATTGCATTGATTTTCCACAGATCTCAGCTGTGGGGAACTACTTTAGCAGATATATTTCTTATTACTTCTTATATACTTCTTATATTCATTCCATCTTCTTAATTCTTATTTAAACTTACATTTACAACTAGTATCTTTACCTCTTACAAGCTTATTACTGTATGTTTTAGGACTACCTTAGATTCTTCTTGCAAGCTTATATTTTTAAAGGAACTCTATGGATCTATTTTACAAACTTATACAGGGCTACCATTAGCATATATTTAACTTAGTAAACACCTAAAGATTTCTTAACACAGATCTAACAAGACAGAATTTTTACAAACTCACATATCTTATTTTCATCTTTTTCTACTTCTTACTCTTAATTATTATCTAGACAGAAAGTACGTACATCATTTCTAAAGTTTAGAGCTTATAGTCAACACCCACAACAGCCCTTCCACAGTCAAAGAAAACACTAAAGATAAAAAAGTCATAACACAAAACGTCCAAAAAATCTGGGACACCATGAAAAGACCAAACCTAAGAATAATAGGGATAGAAGAAGGAGAAGAATACCAACTCAAAGGCATAGAAAATATATTCAACAAAATCATAGAAGAAAACTTTCCTAACCTAAAGAAAGAAATACCTATGAAGATACAAGAAGCTTACAGAACACCAAATAGGCTGGACCCAAAAAGAAAGTCCTCTCGCCACATAATAATCAAAACATTAAACATACAGATCAAAGAAAAAATATTAAGAGCTGCAAAGGAGAAAGACCAAGTAACATATAAAGGCAAACCTATCAGAATAACACCAGACTTCTCAATAGAGACTATGAAAGTTAGAAGGTCCTGGACAAATGTTATGCAGACACTAAGAGACCATGGATGCCAACCTAGACTATTATACCCAGCAAAACTCTCAATCACCATAGGCGGAGTAAACAAAATATTCCATGATAAAACCAGATTTAATCAATACCTATCCACAAACCCAGCCTTACAGAAAGCACTAGAAGGAAAAATCCAACCTAAAGAAGCTAAACACACCCATGAAAACTCAGG
>CABHPQ010162495.1:0-22500 GCA_902168405.1 Peromyscus aztecus
CAGGGTCCAAACAAAACGAAGCAAAATTTTCCTTTATGGACATGGCCTTGAAATGAAAGCATCAATCAAACCCGGTTAACTTGTGTGATGTGCATAGGAAACCATGGCTGTCAACCAAAATGTGATTTTGCTGAGAGCTTGGAGTCTGCTAGTATTTTGTCTTGATCCTCAGTGCCAAGGGCCCCTGCATTCATTTATTATGGTGGATATTCCCTGTTGACACATTCTTGCCAGACAGAATACACAAACTCATAATTTCAGCCATCCCTCCACGTGTGTTCTATTTCAGGTACGGGTCTGCTTGGACATTAATCTTTGACCACTTGCTGACTGCCAAGGAATAACCAGAAAGGAAGAGGAATTTGACATGTTAGGGCATTAAAGAAAAAGTGGATTTAAACATTAAACTATTACCTGGCTCTTCCAAAAGGCAGAAATCTATTCAGAGAGACTGTCCCTATTGCCTTATGTCAAATAAAGCAGATTGCACTGATGGGCATCAGACTTGAAGGAGTGTTTCAGATTTTCTATGTAAGAGGTGCTGGGAGGGAGGGCAAGTAAGCAGAGTAGCAGGAAGAGTAAATCATGTTTACACGAGAGATTTGGAGCCACAGGAGGGAGTAAAGTCCTGGTCAGTTTCATGCAGATGCCCTGGTCAGTAGTGGATTTGTGTGGAAGTGCATGGGATAGCATCCTGCTCTGAACTCCAAGTGACTGTCTAGAGACACCACCTGCTAATCAATACCTGTCTTTGACCCATACTCACCTTTCAATAAAGCATGGAAGTGAAGAATTTGCCAACATGGAATGTGTCTTCAGAGCTCTACTGCAGGTCAGCCATAGTCCTGCGCCCGATCGATGTACGGCAGTGCTGGGTAGGAGGGCACCTGTGTGCTTTCCTTGTCAAACTAGGTACCATGGTTTCAGAGATGATGGGTGATCCCCTGAACATTGGCAGAAGGACTGAAGAGTGCGAGCTGGACTGACTCAGCAGGACAGTGCGGGCCTCCCCTCCTCCAGCTCCACTTCACTCGGACCTCACTTCTCTTTGAAAAGCATCCTTCTGACATACTTTAAGAGGGGCATTTTGAAAGAGTATGCAGGGTGTGCTGTCTCATCCAACTCAGGATTACTGTTGGTAGTAAATAGTCTAAGCAGCATCTGTATCTGCAGGAACAGAGGGGTTTTAATGGAGCATGGGGTTGGGTTGGGTTGGGTTGGTTGGCCTTTTGTATTTTCTCTGTTGAGTAGGTATGGATGTTTGTGGCCCAGATGCTGACACAGGCTTTTTTTTTTTTTTTTTTTTTAAACCTAGTTTAAAAGGTTTTAAATCTCTTTGCTTAACTGTTATAAAAAGACATTAGCAGCGTCTTTTGATAGCTCTCTGTCAGTGCTTATGGCTGCTAGGTAAAACTCCAGTGTAGTGTTTGTGTCTGCAATCAAGAGTTCGTGTGCTGGAGGAGGTGAAGAGCCCTGTGCAGGGCCGGAAGAGTTACACACCTCACACACCTCCCTGGAAAGCTACCCTAGGAGCCCATGCCTGTGAACACAAGTGACCCGTGTTTCCAGTTCTGTCCTTTTGAACACCACGGAAATGGGACCAAGCCTCACTCAAAAGAGCTCTTTCCCAAGGCCAAGATGCTTAAAAGGTCACCAAGTATTTGACAAATGACCTTTACATCCTTGCAAAGAAGCCTGGAGCCAGTGGCTCTGTGACAAAGCCCTGGCAGAACCTCAGCGTCACACACAGGTGGTGGTGGGCATAAGTGACAAGGAAGCGTTTCTCCCCTCTTCCTGGGACTGGATGCCCACGAGCCAGTAGTTGTAGAAATCTGATCGGTTTTTCCCAGGTTGCAGTGGACGGCTTGGAAGGTTTGTTGCCTAGGCAGCCTATGTTTCTTTACATCATGTTGACAAAGTAACAAACATTAACTCTGAGGCAGATGCAGGTGGGGCAGACCTGGTTCAGCGTGCCCGTGCTTCCACTCTGACTGCCCGACAATGCACGGCTCAGCCGGCGGCCCTCACTGCAGAGTCTTATCGGAGCTGCAGCTCAGGCCCCAGAAGAAGGCCACTCCCGAGCAGCTTGGAATCCCTGGGCTGTGGCTTCTTCACAGCTTGAAGTAGACAAATTTTGGGAGAAAATGCTAACCGTTGCCATGTTCCTGCTTACTAATACGTGCTGTTTGGTTGTCTTCTGAGATGGGATGGCCTTAAAACATAGGCTAGCTGTTCTACTGGGTTCTAAAGCTGCTTTCAGAAATGGCATTAAACCAGATTATGACACTCCAGGCTTCTTTGTTTCCTTTTTCTTTCCCAGACAGGGACTCCTGTAACCCAGGCTGGCCCCAGACTCACTGTAACAGGATACCCTTGAACTTGTGATCTTCCTACTTCCTCCCAGGTGCTGGGATTACAGGCATATGGCCACTGACAGGTTTCCTGTGGTGCGCTGAGGCCTGAGCACAGGGCATCGTGCAGGCTAGACAAATATTCTGCTTACTGACCTACATCCCCAGCTCTCCGTCTGTATTTCTGATCATTCTTTAATCCCAAGCAAATGTAGTCCCCTATGCTGAAACGGTTATTGCCATTACCAGACATGTAGGCTATCATTTGATGTCTTCATTCCCTGAGAGAACTTTTTTTCTGTATTTATGAACTTTATTGTTGAGAATCACTGACTGTCAACCTTTCTGCCAAATTAAAGACACTTGTCTCTTTCCACGGATGTTAGTCCAGAGTGAGTTCTTTGTCCTCTCACCTGTCAGGTGTCGGTCTTCGGTCCTGTGATCAGATCCTGGTCAACAGCAGCCACTGCTTTTGATAACTAAGTTTTGTCTGTACAGAGCAGGGAAGCCTGTATTTCCTGTTCTGTAGTAGCCAGGCAGGTCACCAAGTGCTCAAGGGTAGTCAGGGTACAGGGTGGTAGGGCAGAGTGCAGGCATGTTAACAGTGCTGATCAGGAATTTGTTCAGAACCCAAACATGAAAGGGTAGACAACACTGAACAGTTCTCCTGAGGGCAGCTCTTTCTTGATGGAGGTGTGCCTAACCCTGACACGTGGGCCTGGGTGTGTAGGAAGGGTCCACATTGATTCCCAGTAATTCTACCCTTTACTTTGTTAGCAAGGAAAGCTGCTGGGGGGGGGGTGTCTCTGTGTTTCCTCATCTCTGAGCACCTCCTGCCATGCTCACCCCAGCTTCTGGAGGATTAGGTGTTCATGCAGTCTGAAAGCCTGCTGAGGGATCCAGAAGCCTCTGCTCTGCTCTGTTCTGCCTTCACCAAGTACTTAAACATTCCATTCTGTAGGCTGCAGGCTGCGGCGGTGGCTGGCCAGCCAGGTGTTCATTAACCTTTTTCATAGATCTTCCTCTTTAGCCTGTATCACCAGAGCCAGTGGCTAAACAACACACTGCTTGAGCCCTTGTTTATCAGCAGAGACGTGCTGAAAGGCATTCAAAACGTGGTTAGAATGTGTTCAGGAGATTTATGCCTTTCTGATGGACAGTTCTTGCCCCCGAAGGGCAGCTTCAATTGTTTTGATTTCCGTTGCCAATAACGTCAGAAATATCCCTGTGCCTGCACAGGCAAGGGTGTGCAGGCGCCAGGGTGCCTGTTGGTGCTTCATTGGTACTTCTTGGCCAGAGAGAGGTGGTTTTTCATTGTTCATGGATTGTTGAAGTTTTTTGTTGTTTTGTTTTTTAGAGACAGGGTTTCTCTGTGTAGTTTTGGTGCCTGTCCTGGATCTCCCTCTGTAGACCAGGCTGGCCTCAAACTCAGATCCGCCTGGCTCTGCCTCCTGAGTGCTGGGATTAAAGGCGTGCACAACCACCACCTGGCTGGATTGTTGAAGTTTTACAAGTAATAATCGTTCAAGAGTTAAGAACTAGAAACAGTTGTCTCTTGTGTGTTCCCCACAAACTCCAGAACCAGTTGTACTAAACCAAGTTACCACTCAGCAAGTTGTGGGAAGGAGTGGTGGAACCATTGTCACATCTGGAATCTCTAGGCCATCTTCAAGCAGATGATGGTCTGCCTTTGGGATTGAGACCTGGGCTAATGTGTTACTGTCTAAGCCTTTGCTGTGTCCTATCCAGGGGAGGCAAGACTTCTACAGGAGAGCTGGTTCAGCATAACTGTTTGGTTTGAGACAGGGTTTTTCTGTGTATCCCTGCCTGTCCTGGAAGCCTCTGCCTCCCAAATTCTGGGATTAAAGGCATGAGGCACCCTTCCCAGCCTTTGTTTTGTTTTTACACAGGGCCCTCACTGGGGAGCACAGTCTAGCCTTGAACTTGTTGATCCAGTCAGTGTTAGCCTCCACAGTGTTGGGACTCCGGTATGGGTTACCATTTCCTGCTTGTATTGGTCCCTCTCCGACAGGGTCTTAGCTAGGCTGACCTAAAACTGTAGGCGGTGTAGACTTTGAACTTCTGATCTTGCCTATAAGAGTCTGAGTATGCATTAGTACACCTGGTCTGAAGTGGTGCTCAGGATTGAACCCAGGACCTCATACACTGCTAGACAAGCATTCTAACTAACTGAGCTGCATCCCTGGGCCTATGTTGCCCTTAGAGAGTGTCATCTGCTCCCTACCCCGGAACATAGATGGTGAAAGAAACTTCCTGCCTTGGCTTGGCCAGCACCTCAGGGGCAGCCAGGGCCTGTCATTAAAGTTGTTGTTGGACATGGAGGAGCCAGCCCTGTAGCAGCAACTGTTGGGGCTGCTGGGTTTCAGATAGAGGATAATGCTGCCAGGCCAGGCAGGCCCTGGGCCACAGGAAATAGGGACACACTCCAGGGAAGCCACTGCCTGGGTTGGACCTTGGCCGTCTGGCACACTGGCCTCTGCACACTTGTATCTGGCTGTTCCTGCCCCTGCCACTCCTGTTTTGTAAACAGGGACAGCCAGCTCCTTTTATGATCCTGGGCAAGTGTGTTCCTAGTTGAACATACGGAAGTTTGCTGTGTGGACATTGTCAAACATTCTCCCTGCTGGGTAGAAGGAGAAAGTGGGGCCTCCTGGCAGATCAGGCACTGTTCCCACGCTTCACTCCCCAACTCCCTGGAGGATGCTGCAGGTGTGCCTTTGGAAAGTTGCCAAACAGGGCTGACGCTGAGGACTTGTCAACCCCAGAGCTGCCTCTTGAGTAGTTTGTGTCTGCAGCCTTTGCAGTAGCGCCTCACCTCTCCAGAGCCTGTTGCTGGTTCTCCAGATGAAAGAGGACCCAGCCTGTGCTCACTTGTCAGATTCTGAAACTAGAGTGTACTGTTCCTTCCACATACCTCACACCGTCGCAGGGAAAGCTGTCCTGCTTCTGGGCTGGCTTAGACCCCTGCCATCAGAACAGATCATCCTATTTGCTAGCCCTGGCCATAGCATTCTCCGAGTCCACCAGAGGTTCTGCGATGGGCACATCTGCGAAGAGAGCTAGAGTTGGGCTAACATCCCCTTTCTGAAGACTCTGTTTACCTAGCTCCTAGGCCTCTGCACAGCATACCTGGGGGAGGCTTAGCATGAGTGTTTCCTAGATGCAGGCCCTGTGGGAAGTCTCTGCCTTGCTTTTTCTTTCTTCCCTTTGTCAGAGCTGGCAGAGGTAAGTGTCTTTCCCAAGGGGCATCATTTTTGTTTTAGAACATACACAATTCAGAGGCTGCAGATGTGCCATATATGTTTCCATTCTTAGCCTTAGATGTCAAAGCATTTGAAGCTAGCGCTTTCTTAGTGATTGCAAGGGCAAGGTGGTAGCTGGGTTGGAGCTTATTAAGTAAGGAAGAGAAAGCTTGTGCCTAGAGGCAGCCATGCGTGAGTGGTCAGTGCTGAGTGGTTTGGATTGAAATAGGCCAGAGAAAGCAAAGCTCCAGGGCCTTTGTCCAATCTTCCCTTCAATCCATGCCAGGCTGCACACACAGCCCCCTTCATAGGCACGTGTTGCCGCCTCTGGCCATCTCAGAATGGCGCCCTCCAGGACCCACAAGAGATTATAAACCTCTCATTGAAGAGGCCTTCTGCAAAGAGGAAAAGGCTGTAATTGTAAAGCTCCTTGGTTCTAAAGAAACAGACCTAGAACAGGGAAAAAAAAAAAAAAAAAAAAAAAAAAGCCTGTCTTCTTTTCTCTGCTCGGCCAGTGTCAGGCATGTTCAGTTCCCCCATACAGATAAGCACCACAGCCCTGAGGAACTTTTCAGTCTACGGGTCCAGAGCACAGAAGGACAAAGCCCGTAACAGTACAGCTGAGCTTTTTGCTCGATGCAGGATTTCTTTTTGTTTTTCTGTCTTTTGAGTCTCAACATATGCCTGAGAGGAAGACCTTGACTCTCCCTCTACCTCCTGAGCTCTGGGCTCCCAGGAGTATGGGCTGCCATACTTGGTTTATATGGTGCTGGGGGTTGAACCTAAGGGCCCATGATGCTAGGCAAGCAGTCTGCCAACTGAGCTATATCCTCACCTAGTGCTCTACCACTGAACTACATTCTAGGCCCTAGTTCTTTGTTTTAAGTTGGGCATGGTGGCTCATACATTTCATCCCAGCACTCAGGAGGCAGAGGCAGATGGATCTCTGAGTTAAGGACAAGCCTAGTCTACATAAAGAATTCCAGGACATCCAGAACTACATAATAGACCCTGCCCCCTGCTGCAGCCTGCCCTCCCCCCACCCCCCCAAAAAGAGCTTAGGCTCTTGCTAAGGTGTCCAGGGAATTCTTGAATTCTGAGTAGCTTGGTCAGGCTTTGAACTTGGGATCTTCCTATCTACCGAGAAGCTAGGATTTCAGGTCTGAATCATCAGATCCAGCTCCCTGGTGTATTCCTACACCACCTGCTGCTGTCTGCTTCTCCCTTGGGCCCAGGTGGGACACTTCAGTTTAATAAGCTTCCTGGAGCAGGCTGTTGTCCATCCGTCTGTCTGCAGGGCCTTTGTCGGGCTCCAGGCGCTGAACCACTTAACACAGCTGGGAGGGAAGAGGCCTGTGTTGGGAAAGGAGTTGGGAAGCAGGAAGAGGCACGGGGATTGTGCTTGAAATTGAATTCAAGTTCTGCCCTGCCAAAAAAGCCAAAGGATGCCTAGGAGAACCCTGGAATTTGGACTTCTGAGATGGGTGAAGCTAGTCCATCACACACTGGCCAGAAGGTATGTAGGCACTTGGGTGTCATTTCCCAGTTAGGACTGGTTCTACCAAGCATCGCCAAGAACCAAGGCTCTGCAGATTATCCCTGCCAGAGACAGTTGCCACCACACCTCAAGGTTCCATCCCCATCCCCACTAGGGCCTGGGACAGCCTCATTCAATTTCTTCACTCTCTCTCTCTCTTTTTCCCCCCTTGGAGCTGGGGACCGAACCCAGGGCCTTGTGCTTGCTAGACACGCGCTCTACCACTGAGCTAAACCCCCAACCCCTCTTCCCTCTATAGCTTTTTATAGTTCCTAGAGTGTTTTTCTATAGAAAGTCAAAGGGACTGCTAGGGTGTTCTCCAGGAGCCTCGTCAGTGCCTCAGCTACCTGTGGTGCACATGTCCAGGGCCACTACACCAGTAGTATTGACACTCTGGAAAAGCTGGAGCCCAGGTGCTCTGCAGTCTGTCCATTCCTGTGAAATGCTGGGCTGTGGCCTCCACCCCATTCACACTGCTAGGAGAGCTTGCAAGGAGAGAATATGCCCACTGCTCAGTCTTTTCCCATGGGGGAGGATAGCATGAGGGATTTCCTCTAATCTCCCTTGAGGTGAGTGAGGTCCCTGGGGGTCTGAAGTCTGGCCAAGTCCTGCAGCAGCTGGTGTAAGGGTTGCCAAAGACCCAGATCATTTCCTTAATGAGATGCAGTCCCTGTGGCTCAGGAAGAAAGAGTGGGAGTGGAGGGTTCTCATGAACTAAATTCAAGATTTGAGTCGTTTCTCTTAAGTCCTACCTTGACCTTGGACAGTCCCCTAATATAACGGATGAAAAAGATGGAAGTTCTTGCCACCACTCTTGCAGCCTCAGTTTCCCCAGTTAGAACAATGAGTGAGACCCAGAGATAGTAAAGGTCTGCTCTGATGTGTGACTTGGTCAGGATCTTGCATCCATCAGGAAGGCTCCGGCACAGGTCTGCGCCTATGCGGACAACCTCTGTCCCTGGCCTCAGGAAGAGGGATGTGGGGGAGCCTTGCGTTCCGTTGGCGATCAGTAACTAGAGTCGGTGGGCACGCCCAAGAGCCCAGGCTGCTGTCAGCCTCTAGGTGACCTTGGCAGCTCTCATCTTTTCCTGGGTCCTCCGAGGTCACTCTTACTAGATGGAGGGTCCTCTTGCTGCCTTTCCTCCACTCTTGTAGCCTAGGGTGGGGCAGAGAAGAACCTAAGGAGAAGCAGGGAGCCACGGACTAGTGGGCCTCTCTCTGTTCCCGCCCCAGCGACGGCCGTGGAAGAGTGCCCCCCACCTCACATCTCTGGTCGCCCCGCTTGCCCCAGAACTTGTCCTTCGCAGCCTAGGCTGTCGGCTAGAGCCCCCAGCACTGCCGCTATCTGGCTGTGCAGCCCTGAACTTGTCCCTACGCCTCTCTGGGCCTTAGTTTCCCTACCTGTTAGATAGGGGTGCACAGCAGGGGTGGCCTCCCTGCCGCTCCCGCGCCTGGGGCTCAGGCTCCGCAGTGAGGGGGGAGCGGCGCCGGGAAGGAGCGATCCGCGGTCACGTGACGTCCCCCTCCCCGAACTGCGGCGGCGGCGGCGGCGGCGGCGGCGGCGGTGGCGACCGCGTCCCGGCAGAGCTGCAGCAGCAGCTGAGGGCACCCGAGTGCCGAGCCCAGGACGCCCCGGCCCAGGCCCGCGGTGAGTGCCGGCTCGGTGTAGGGGATCTGGGCGATGAGGGGCGCGGCCAGGCTAGATGGCGGCGTGGCGGGGCGGGGGACCCCGCGGGCACCAGCCATGCCGCGGGGCAGGCTCGGGTTCCTCCCTTAGGTGCCCTGAGTCCTAGGCGACATCATTCTTGTCACCCTCTGGGGGGGGGGTACAGCGGAGAAGTGGGCGCACTGGGGAGAAGCCAGCCTGGCATCCCCAAAGGGAGGCATTCCGCTCCTCCGAGCAGGGAAGTGGGGGTCCTCTGGCCATCGCCCTGGGCCTTGATGTCCTTGCATCTCCAGGTACATAATGCATCCCTGCCCCCGTCCCGATCCACCGCGGAGGGGGGCACTGGCGTCACACAGCCCTTATTGCCTGCCACCCCTGGCTCTGTTGGCTCTGAGGGTTGGTGGCAAATCCACTGGCAGTCACCACTATGCCCTGCAGGCCCTTGGGAGCCCTGTTGATGTGACAGCTTGATGAAGAAACCTTGTGTGCACCCCCCGCCCCCGTGTGTGTGTGTGTGTGTGTGTGTGTGTGTGTGTGTGTGTGTGTGTGTGTGTGTGTCTGTGTGACCCCTGTATCCATCCCTCTCCAATGCTTGACCTTGCGGGTGGCTGTCACAGCATAGGCCTGAGTGAGGTAGGGTTAGGAAGGACATCCCACCCCTCTTTACATGGTATATTGTCCCTCTCCTTCAGTCCCCTCCCTGCCTAAGTCAGAGGGCCGGACACCTATTGGCTTGCAGGAGGGATGGGGAGAGAATCCTGCCAGGTACGAAGCAGAGGAAAGGTCAAGAGGAAGTAGGGGTGAAAGAATACCTCTTCCTCTCCAAGGACGCTAACTGCATGTGGTACCCCACCGATACAGGACCTCCTAAAAACGGTTGAGGGAAGAAGTTGCTGGGAATAGCGCTGATGAGTGTCTAGGTCAGCTCAGAACCCCTAGGGGAGCAGGACTGGGTTGTGTTCAGACCCCTGCCCCATGGGGTTCCCCTGTGGGACCTCAGCCTGATTCCAGGGCCCCCTGGCAGTGGGAAGACCTGGGCAAGGAGTGGGTATGCCTTTTGGCCTTGAAAAAGATTCCAGGGTGATAATTAACCTGCAGTGAGAACACCTGCCCTGTCCACCGTCTCTAGCCATGGCAGGATTCGGTCTCCCTGACAGAGGTGCGGCAACTGGCCGGGCTAAGTAGATTGTGTGTGGCCGAGTTACCTGGAGCTGGGGCTACAGTCAGATTTTTTTTTTTTTTTCTGAGATAGGGTCTCACTACGTAGCCCTGGATGGCCTGGGACTTGATATGATAGACCAGGTTGCTCTTGAACAGAGATCTGTCTGGTTCTGCCTCCTGAGTGTTAGGAGTGAAAGTGTGTACCAGCACACCTTGCTCCAGTCAGAATTCTTCTGATCTGAGGTGGAGACTCGGCCAAGTGGAGGGCTCACCATGGGCTGTGGTCCTTTGCTGTCTGTGTGTGTGTGTGTGTGGGGGGTGCCTCCGGATGGAGATAGGGAAAGATGGTGAGCAGGTCTAGAATCTGAACTTGCAGCAATCCCACTTCCGGTGGCTATGGCATTCCCCACCAGGCCTTGGCCAACTCATTGCTTTATTTGAGAGAAGTCCCCCTCCCCTTCTCCCCAAGATATTTGCCTAGAGAGGACCCAGGAGCCCCTTTGCTGCTCTAAACATCACCCATCACAGGGGACAGCAGGGTCCTTTCTCTGACCTGTTGGTGTGCAACAGGCCTTCTCTTCACCTTGACATTCTCTTCTCCGTGGACTTCAAGGCACATCCATCCATCCCCACCCCCACATCAGGGTCTGCACAGGTAAAAAGGGAGGGAGGCCTGCGAGCCTTGCCCTCTGCTCCTGGCCCTTCCCTGCCGTCATGTTTCAGAACAGAGAGACCCTTCAAGGACTTACTCCTGGGGCAGGTCAGTCTTCCACGCCACCTATCTGTCTTCAAGGCCTTTGTTCCAGCTGTCAGACTGCTGAGCAGCTACACGTGCTGGGCAAGCAACCTCGACCCTCGCACAGCCAGACCCAAACACAAACACAGCTTGACTCACAAATACCCTGAGACATAGACTCAGGAACACACAGGCATACTCTGCCCTGTCTGACCCCACCCACAAGAGGCACACCACCCCGACAGATGCCACCTCTGTGTGACTAAAAGCAAGCTTCTTGAAGCCTTCATCGAGAGGGGGGCGGGCTTTTCTACCTCAGTGGCCTCCAGTGTGCTGGCAGGATTCACGAACATACAGAGAACACGTGGAGGCCCTGTGCCCTTAAAAAATGAACCTGGCAGACATGCTCAGGCGCCCACATGGATACACGCTTGCACGCGTGCCTGGCATCAGCTTCCTGCGCGTGGGATGTAACTGCCTCGTCACCCGTGAGGAGTGGCAGAGACCCCTCTGAACATCCCCCTCCCCAGCCAACCCTTACCTTATTCCCTCTTTCTGCTTCCTATGAACCCAGCTAGGGATGGAAGAACAGCCTTTGAAACTGCCTCGTGATTTTCACATTATCACCTGCTTCTGTTCCCACCCTACACTTACCCAAAGGGCTGTTTGAGAGTCTCTCCCCTTGCCTGCCTGGCCTTGAGGCTGCCAGTCCTCAGGTCGCTCCTGAGACCACACAGGACCCAGCACAGGCTTGAAACACCTACTGCCCCTGGTTCCCTTTCTTCTGCTGCCTTGTCAGGTGCCTGGCCAAGTTCTGTTTCCTGTTCACACACACACACCCCAACCCCAGCAGGGCTGGGGGCCAGCTGGTGCGAATGCAGAGAATCCTTAGATATCTCTGCTCACCTTTTCCCAAGGCAGAGCGACTGCTAGGCTGGGCCCTGGCACCCTGGCTGAGCTCCTGCCCCCTCCCCCGACACAGGGTTTCTCTGTGTAGCCCTGGCTGTCCTGGAACTCACTCTGTAGACCTGGCTGGCCTTGAACTCAGAGATCCACCTGCCTCGGCCTCCCGAGTGCTGAGATTAAAGGCATGTGCCACTGCCCAGCTCTGGCTGAGCTTCTTATGAGCCTCTTAGAGGTTGGCATCTCTGGGAAGCTGCTACTGAAAGGGGTTTGGGTAGACTGAGGTGAGGCCTCCTTGGCCAGCAGATGCTAGATTAGGGGCAATGAGGAACTTGTTCCATTATGCTCATTTGGGCCCCACCCCAGACAGCTGAGAGTGCTGATTCTCAGTGCAAGCTTGGCCCTTCCTCTAGCTGGGTATGCAGCCAGGCGAATCATGTCCTCTCTCTGGGCCCAGCTCAGGTGCTGGGAAGCAGTTTGGCCCAGCTGGGTAGTGAGTGGGTCAGAGGTGTGAAGAGGCAGCCCCTTGCCAATGAGAAAGGGAAGTGTGGCTCAGCTGGGCAGTGTGATCATGAGAGGGCCCTGGCTGGGGGCTTTCTGTGGGCCAGAAGCTCTAGGTCTAGCCTAGGCTACATGGGCTTTGAATTTCAGAGGCAGCCATCCTGAGATCAGCCCAAGGAATAGGGGGACCCGAGGGCAGGAGGCTGCAGTTGGTGTACCCATCCGTTTGCAGCATGGATGTTCTTAGCCTTCAAGATAGGCTCTATTTTTAGGGCTGAAGACTGGCATTTAGCAAGCAGGTGATTTGGAAAAGAGGCAAGGAGAGGAATCTGAAAGGTACTGGTAGGGAGGTACCCCAAAACAGAGAGGATCCTTTTACATTGGAAAACAGAAACAAGACATCCAATCTAATGTGTCCCAGCACGGCCCTGCCGCCCGCTCAGCAAGCGCTTAGTGAGCATCTCATACACACATTAGCCAGAAGGACTGGGGACAGAGGTGAGCTGGGGGTCACTGCGGGATGTGACACTGGGCTTGTTGCCTGTAAAGAATTGTGAGGTTCAGAGTGCTTTGCCTGCTCTGTCAACATGAGACCACCCTCCTGTCGGGTGAGCACACGTTTTTGACTCTCTGTTAACCAGTTGCATGGTTTGGGGCGTTTCCCTCTCTCTTCCTGAGGCTCTTGTTTCTTTATCTGTAAAGCAGGGACCGTGGGTTGTTTTGTTTTTTAAGTACTAAAATGATTAACAGAGGTGGCAGTGTACAGCTTCAATACCAGCACCTGGACTAAGACAGGTGGATTTCTGGGAGTTTGAGCCAGCAGGGTCTACATAGCAAGTTCAAGGCCAGCCAGAACTAAGTAGAGACCATCTCCAAAAACAAAACCCTAATAAAATAAATTAAGACATAGGATAGGAATTATCAAGACTCTAAATCCAGTCCGAGTTGGCTTGGTAGTGAACACATTGGGAGGACAAAGTCAGGAGGATCTTGAGTTCAAGGCCAGTCTGGGCTACAGATGGAGACCATATCTAAAACAACCAAATAATGAAAAATGCTGGACCTGGTGGCACAGGCCTGGAATCCCAGCTATTCAGGAGCCTGGGCAGGAGGAGTGAACGCTCAAGGCATGTCCAGGGCACAGAATGAGTTAAAGGGCAGCCTGGGCAACTCAGACCCTGTCCCAAAATAAAAAGCAAGAAGGCTGGACTAGAGCTCAGTGGTTGAGCGCTTGGCTAGCATGTACCAGGGCTCAGTTCTAGGCCTGCAGGTGAGGGTTGCCACAGGCAGAGTCCAAGTCAGAGCTCTGCTGTGTGACTTTGGACGAGTCACCTACCTTTGGTGACTCAGAGTTCTCCACCAAACAGGAATATTGAGCTCCTATGTGCTTTCCTCTTGGGGGTCTCGTGAGGACAGTGGCATCATCACTGGGAACTGCTTTGGATAAACAGGACTGGGCTCAGAGGAAAACACACAAATGGACCCGGGACAAACACACCAGGACAACCTGGAGAGACCTCTTTTTACTTCCCTCTCCTGCCTTTTCACTTTTCGTTCTAAAAAGGCATTTGTTTATTAGCGTGTGTGTGTGTGTGTGTGTGTGTGTGTGTGTGTGTGTGTGTGTCCATGACATGGCGCCCATGTGGAGATCAGAGGAAACTCCTTGAAGGAGTCAGTTCCCTCTGCCCACCATGTGGGTCCCAAGAATTGAACTCAAGTTGTCAGACTTGGCAGCAAGTACCTTTACCCATGGAGCCATCTCACCAGCCCTTGTTTTCTTTGTAACAAGTTCTCACTATGTAGCCCAAGCTGGCCTTGAACTCATAATAATCCTCCTCTCTCAGCCTCCCAAGTGCAAGGGATTTCAGGCATTCATCACCACATCCAGTCCAAACTTTATAGTAAAAAAAAAAAATTTTTTTTAAAGCTTTTCCTTCAGTGTTTGGGGATAGTGGGATTTTTTTTCCTCCCATGATACCACATTTTCAAGGTAATTGGCAATTGGGCAATTTTCCCTCTTGAGGGGTCAGGGCCTGGCACATAGTAGGTGTCAGTACATTATAACAGGGGCATCAGCAGAATTCTGAGCTGCATGGTGAGAGGGGCAAAGGCAGACCGGAGGGCATGACCAGCTAGCTACACTGAGGGCCAAGGTTGGGGGCCTTGGGCTTCAGAGGAGGGTGATGAGGTGACCTGCTTTATTAATGGCTTGACTGCCAGCCTGAGGACTCTGCATCACCCCAAAGTCACTAAGGAGCCCGCTGGGTATTCTGCACATAGCCTCTGGTTGCATGGCCGGACTCTGTAGCCAGGGAAGAGAAAGTAGCCTGGCTGTGCTGGGTGAGTACTGCTCAGTGCCTTCCTCTCTGGATCTCACCTTCCTCTAGTGTGCAGACAAAAGCATGGCTGTGTCTTCCACCCCTACCTGGAGCAGGGGAGAGGGTCAAGACACCAGCCCTGCAGAGAACAAGACTGTCACCTGCACAGAAGGTCGGCACCTTGTCTCTGTGGTGCTAGCTGGGTGCAGTGAGCAGGTTCTGAGCCTGCTGATAGGTCTGTGGCATGGGAGAAGCCTTGTGACTGCTGCCGGCCTCCAGCATGATGATGGCTGCACTGGGTGAGCCCCGGGGGTGTTACTCTCTTAGGGAGTCAAGGTGTTTCAGTAACTGCCTGTTCCTCAAGCACCCCTGGGAACTGGGAGCGGTTGGCAAGGTGCACAGGGCGACAGTAGGTGCAGAGCAGACACCTGAGCTGCCTCTTCAAGTCCGCAGGAGCCACACACTTGCAGAGGGAAAAGTGGAGGCCAGATTGTGGGGTTCAGCCCTCTACCTCCTGAGAGCTGACTTGAATCTCTAAGGGACTGATTCCCCTGTCCTAGGTCCCCACCTTGAGTCAGGACTCCAGCGGCAGGTGGAGGTGGCTAATGGAGGATGACCTTGGTAGTGTCCTCTGCCTGGCTGCTTAGGAGCAGAACTTGGGGGGCATCTGATTTCCTCATTCTCTAAGAGGGCCAAACCACTGACTTCAGGGTGTGCTGGGATGAGGCTGGGTTGGTGGTTGGCAAGTCTTTTTTCCCCGATACTCTCTTCTGACCTTGGAAATCAGCAGAGAGGCCACACACCGTCTGGTAGACTGATGCAGGCCCTTGTGCCAGTCTTGGTGGCAGGCTAAGGGCTACAGCGAGGTGTGCGTGGGCTTTGACCTTGCCTGTTCACACATACCTCCCACCTTGTAGTCTGTCTCCCTGAGCTCTAAGTACCGCTGGAAACAAAGCTTGGCAGAGCCCCTAGGGCTGAGACCCCATCCATCCCTGCCATCAGGTTTACAGCTGGAAAGATGTAGGTAGTTGTGGTCCCTAAGGATAGAGAACCCTGAGGCCCGCTCCTGCCCCATTACCCCAAATGTGTGCAGTCCTTACCAGCAGGATGGGCTGAGCAGCAGAACCCCGGAGGGGCATTAATTGAGCACTTACAGTACGCTGAGTCCCATGTTAACGCTTTCCATGGACCCATCCCATTGACTTCTCAACAACTGTTATTATCAGCTGTAAGGGGCTCAGAGAGGTTAAGCAGCCTCCAGAGGTCACTCAGTGGGCTGAGATTTTAATTAGGGCTGTGTTAACCTCTGTTAACCACTGTAGTGTACAGAGTAAGACAGGGAGGGAGAGGGGGGCTGCTGAGAGGAGTGGGCTATTCCCTAGCAGCCCTAGGAAGTTTGCTCTGGCCACGGGGGATAGGGGGACTAGCCTGATGCCAGGACAGGGGCTTTCCCTTTCAGTTCTGCCCATCACCCTGTCAGTGCCAATATGGAGAAAGTGGATGTCTCATGATTGGGACTGAAGAAGGCCTCACTGGCTACCCAAGGACCTTCCTTGATTCTTGCCCTGTCCCCGTGGGGGTCTCTCAGAACCAACCCTGTGACAGTAGAAGATGTATCACAGAGTCACAGCACAGGATGCCCCGAGTGGCCCTGTGTGTTCAGGAAAGGGATGGACCCAGAAGCAAGGTCATGTGCATACCCACCGAGGCCTATCTCTCTGAACCTCTCTCTGTTTCATCTACAAGAGTCACACTGCCTCTCAGGACACAGGGGGGCCACCCAGATGTGACTCAGTCCTACTCAGGGAGACCATCATGTGTGAAACAAGGGGTCTGGACCCCGTCATGAGCTTCCCTGCAGTGCTTAGGCTGAGGACAGTTTGGGTTCTAGGCTAGAGGGTCCTGCAGACAGAGGGGCCAGGATAGCCAGAGAGCACCCCTCACTCCCTGCCCCATTCTAGTCTGGGGTACTGGACTCCAGGAATAATCTGTGGGGATGTGGGACCGGGGGCTTCAGGGCTAGGTCCTGCATGTTGAGAGGAGGGTCTTGGAGTCTGAGCTTCACCTCTGCCCCTGCCCACCATGCCAGTGGGGCTGGGCTACCTTGGTAACCAGAGTGAGAAGGGCCCTTGGAGAGTCCTTGTTATAGACAAAGAAAGGGGCCCAGAAAGGGGATGGGACTTGTCCCAAGTTACTCTGTGAGCCAGTGTGGAACTTGGCTCCTGGGACAGTTCTTGCTACCACCAGGACATGTCCACTAACCATGTTAAACACCCATCTCAGTCTTGCTTACTCGGCCTTTGGTTTTGGTAGGGTCTCACTATGTTGCCTAAGGGTAGTCTTACACTCCTGGCAATTCTCCTGTATCAGCCTCTCAAGTACTGAGGTTACATGATTTGCCACACATTTCTGTTTTGTTTTTGTTTGTTTTTTGAGACAGGATCTTGCTATACAGCCCAGGTTGACCTAGAATTTATAATCCTCTTGCTTCAGCTCCCCAAGTGCTGGGATTATAGGCATACATACCACACGGGACTGTGAGTCCCTGTTTGTTGGTGGCTCCTGTGTTAGGGCTGAGAACTTTTGAGTTCTAAAACCGACTTTGTGAGATAAGTACAGTAACTTCATCACCATTACCTGTTAAAAATCCCAGGCTTTGAAAGTTTATGAAAAGGACCCAAAGTCACCAGTCAGGAATAGCGGAGCAAGGGATTCGAACACAGGCCTGACTCATTCCAAGCTCAAGTCATCACTAGACCATGTATGTTATGATAGGGGTAAAATTAACTTTCTTTCTGTCCATAGCTGGCCGAGGACGCTATTTATGCATTCCTTGAACGCATATCAAGTGCTGAGTATGAGGCTGAGAGTCAGGGATTAGACAGTAAAGTGCAGGATCTCCAGACACCCCTCCACTCTCTGCCTCACCCATGATAGCTGCCTCTCTCCTGTCTCCAGTCAGCCTTTTGAGTGCCCATGGTGTACCTGACCTCCTCTTGTGAGAAATGGGGCAGGACCCAGCGGGTGCACCTGCTGCCATTGGTATAAATAACCACCCCGTGGAAGCCCTTTGTGAGCACCAGGCATCGCCTCTGTTACCGCTCAGTATCAGCCTCCACTCATGGGAGCTGGGCCCCTGTTCTGTGTGGCTCTTGTGGACTCTGCCCTGCCCTGTGTCCAGGCTTTGTGCCCAGGCTCTGGATGTGCTTATAGAGCTCTGTGTCTGGAAGATGGAGTATCTACCAAGCAGCATGCATTTATTAAGCACTTACTATGTGTCTTGCGAGGCTAAAGCTTGGGCAAATGGGGAGACCTTGTTCCTTGTGAGGGATGTGGAGCTCCAGCCCCATCCACTCCAGCCTGTGAAAACCAGAGCAGAATAGTTGTTTTCTTTTAGAAGGCACAGTGAATGCCTCAGGGAGTGTTTGCAGCCATTCCCACGCCCACTCTTGGGCAGGCCCTTCAGCCCCCAGGATCCTGGGTTTCCTAACCTGTAGAATGGGGACAGCAATCCAACCTAATCTACAGAATGGCAGGAGATGTGCTTGGCACAAAGCCTCAGTAGTGGGTAGCTACTGCTTTTCTGAGATGGGACATGAATGATGAGGATCCAGGTCTTGAGGAGCACCCAGGGAGCTGTTGCCAGCCTCAGTTTCCCCATCAGTTATGGCAGATACACAGTTCTTGCATGCTCTAGCTCGTGGGGCTGTTATGGGATCACAGAGGCCCAGGGTGCGTAGGTGCAGCTCAGCAATCCTCTCAGAGGAACGAAGGGCGGAAGGAACACGGTAGGCGGCGAAGCAGGTGCCACCATTGTGGCCCGCAGGTGTGCCATTGTGGCCTGCAGAGGCGCAGCCTAGAGGGAAGGGCGAGGACAGACTGTGGGGCCGCCTCCGCATCAGGGGAGGAGGGAGGGAGTGTGCCACAGCGGGGTCTGGGGCGCTTTCTCTGGGGGCTCAGGGTCTCCACCCTCCCAGAGAGACGATGGGGGCTGGGGCTGGGGCGCTGTCCCTGGTCCTGGAGTGCTGCCTGCTCTGGCCTGCAGTTCCACCGACGGCCAGATGAGGGCGCCAGGGACCGCCTCTGACTCCCAAGCTGTGTTCAGAGAGCAGTCTTCATTTCCAGACTTAACACTCCTAGATAACAAGCCTACCTGCTCAGCTCATTTCAGAAGCCACTGACATGTCACCATGAGGGAACCAAACAGTGCTCCACTTGTCGGGGTGAATGCCCTGGCATGACCACACTGCAAGAGTCACAGAAGTAACCAAACCCTTGGCATTTATAACAAAGACACTTCCATTTAACAGTGGAAAATCTTACTGCTGCACCTGACCTCCAGCTCTGGATGGCTCCAGTAATTGAACCTAAGAAAATTTCATTATGGATTAAAGCCACATCAAAAAGATACTCACAGGGTTGGGGCTGTAGCTCAGTGGTAGACCAATTGTCTGGCTTACTCAAGATCATGGGTTCCATCCCCAGCCCCTGCACCATGTGAGAGAGAGAGAGAAAGAGAGAGAGAGAGAGAGAGAGAGAGAGAGAGAGAGAGAGAGAGAGAAGCACAGATTAATACCGGTGTATGAAGTACTTAGGGACTAGGCTGCCTTTCCAGTCTGTGCCCACACGCAAGTCAGGGTAGTGTGTGTGCAGGAGTCTGCCTTGAGTGGGACTCTCCCTGAATAGCTCTTTGGGCTGCCACCCTCTGAATGGCTGTGGTGACTCTCAGTAATTGCTAAATTAAAAACCACCTTCCTCTATTTCCCTAATGCTTCTCGGGGGCGGAGTTGTCCTCATTGAGAACCACAGCCAGGGTGGGAGCTTTGTGGCTCTGCTGAGGCTTACTGGGTCCTAGACTGGCCGACTGAGTGGAAGGGGATGTTTTGGGAATTGTTAGGGTACTCCCCCCTCATCTTATACGTGAACCAGCAGAGGCCAGAATAGGAAGGGGCTTCTTCTGGGAAGTAGCAAGTGACTCACAGATCTGGGGGCTAGATCCAGGTCTCCTGGCCCAGGAAATAGGGCTCAGTCAGCCTGCCGCCCTGGAAGGTGTTGTGGGTACATACCGGAGCTTTAACCAACTGCCCTGAAAATGGGCAAGGAAGGTCATACACTTAGCAGAGATAGTAAAATAGGGAGGCTAAATGGGTCCCTGCTGTACCACAGGACAGTGGCCTTGACTGCCCCTCTGTATTCTCCTCAGGGGTGCCATGGTTGGTCACACACATCTCTGACTCACGCAGGACCATTCTCTTTATCTCATTTCTTCCCAACAGTTTGCTGGTTACCACGTAAGATAGCCATGCATGTGTGGACGTGTCTGTACACACACTATATAAGTGTAAGATAACCATAGTTAGAAGGTACGATTTCTGTGCACAGATCTGTGGTCTTGTGTGTCTTGTGGGTGTGCAAACCTAGCCACAGTCAGTAGGTGAGCACACTTGGATTTGTGACTCAGGCGAGTAAACTTCATCTGACCTTGGCACGTGTGTGTGCATGTGGGCTGACAGTATGAGGGCTGACTTCCATGTGAGCAGGTCTACACATATTGTCTAGGCACAAGTTAGACATCTGTATGTGTGCTCTGTACAAGTTCAAGTGCATGCGAACCTGGGAAACCTTGTGTACAGATGTGTACTCGGGTCCTCCAGGGAGTGTGTTATGTTGATGCTCCGTACCAGAACCAGGACAACAGAGGCATCACTGGCAGCTGCTTGGGGAGGCTGAGCTGAGCCACACCTCCTCCCTCCCCAGGGAATACCCCAACCCCGATGCTTTAGAACTTAGATCACAGCTCCTGGGACTGGATGGATGTCACTGGGCTAGAAGGATGAGGGTGCTTCCATGGCCGGCGAAATTCTTCCTAGGCAAGCGTACTTTGCCAGTGCTGGGCCTTTAGGCTGGCGAGAAAGAGATTGGTGTGCATGTGTGAGGGAGATTGATTAACACATGAGCAAACCTGAGCCCTGGGAGGAAACAGATTCCAGCCAAGCCACTCAGAAGCTGCCAAGGCCAGGGCAGGGAGCCCAGACCTGCCATGTCTCCTGCCCAGGAGGCTCTGAGCATATCCCTGCATGGGAATAACTTGAAGGGGAAGGGGCTGTTTGGGGACCCTGGCAAGAGCCCACGAGTAGCATGGGGAGCCCAGCCTGGGATCTTCCCAGGGCTTGCCCTTCGCTCTTTTCTCCTATTCTCCGGTTCCCTGCTGAGGGCTGGCAAGGGCGTGCTGAAGGCAGGTGGGCAGGATGCTCGGAGTTCAGCCTGGGGTGAGCTTGGGAAAGGAACTACTTTGCACCCCTGCACCTTCCTTCTTCGCCGGCTTTGGAATGCGTTCATTTAATTGGGTACACATTCAGGAGGCCTAGAATAGGAGGTTTCTTCCCAGAAGGAGGCTGGCCGTGGAGAACAGCCTGGCTCTGTTTTCTTTTTGAGATAGGATCTCATGTAGCTGAGGATGACCTTGAACTCCTGACCCTCCTGCCTCCACGTCTCTAGTACTGAGATTAGAAGTGTGTACTACCAGACCTGGCTCTATTATTTGTTTATCAAGACAGAGTCTCACTATGTTGTGTTGGCTGACCTGGGATTGGCCGTAGACCAGGCTGGCCTGGAACTCACAGAGATCCACCTGCCTCTGCCTCTTGAGTGCTGGGATTAAAGGCATGCGCCACCACATGTGAGTCTGATGCCGGGTTTTGTTTTGTGCAGGAGAGTGAACCCAGGGTTTCATGCATGCTAGGTGAGTGCTACTCCCAGCCCGTAGTTCCTTTTCTAGGTGAGAGACCAAGGAAAGGGGACTCTGACACGTGCAGCCGCCATTCCCCAGAGCCAACCTGCAAGCACCACTCCCTGTCACGGTGGTCTGTGGTGGCTGATATGGGTCCCTTGTCATGCTGTCTCCCTATGTGTCTGTCTTGGAGTCTGTTCTGCATGCTCACACAGATTTACCTCATTCTTCAACAGTATTTTAAAGTTTTGTTTTTATTTTATGTGTATGAGTATTTTGCCTGCATGTATGCATGTATGTATGTATATATGTGTAGCATATGCAGCCTGGTGCCTGAGGAGGCCAGAGGAGGACTTTGTATCCGCTAGAACTGGAGTTACAGATGGTTGTGAACCACCATGTGGATACTGGGAACAGAATCAGGGTCCTCTGCAAAAGCTGCCAGTGCTCTAACCACTGAGCAATTTCTCCAGCCCCACCCACCCTTTTCTTGAGACACATGGAAGTGTGCACTGCCATACCTGGGTCTATATTTACTTACTTACTTACTTAATTAATTAATTAATTGAGTCAGGGTCTCATTATGTAGTGTTGGCTGGCTTGGAATTGGCTATGTAAACCAGGCTGGCCTCGAACTCACAGAGATCCACGTCCCTCTGCCTCCTGAGTGTGAGTGCTGGGATTACGGGCGTGGCTACCACACTTGCCCCATCCTTTCTCATAGCTGTGTGGCCCTGCATCTCCATCTGGGCGGCCAGTTAGTTAGTTTGCTAGTAATTCTTTGCTATCCCTGTAGAATGAGGCAAACTCATGTAGTTAAGCCTCCTCCAAATCATGCTGCAATGAAGGTTTTATTTACCACACACACACTGTGCCAGGCAGGATCCCCGGTGCTTTATGATTGGCAGTTTAATTTATGGGCAGTCAAACTGTTTGAATAATTAGCACCTTCATTACCAGCCCCACTTTACAGATGAAAAAACTGAGGCACAGAAAGGTTAAGCACCTTGCCCTAGGTCACACAGCTGACAGACGAGAAGGCTTGGTTGGAGCCTTAGGCGAGCCCACAGGATGCAGGTCTCCCCACCCCTTGTCCTTGGCTGTTCATCTTCAGGACCCAAGCTGTGACATAAAGAATGAATTCTTGTAGGTAGTCTTGCAGGCTAAGAGGGTGCATTTAATGGCTGCTGGCCTGAGGGGCCAGGGGCTGGCCATGGAGTGCCCTCCACATCTGTGGCTGAGAGAACATGACCTCACTGACCGTCCCACCCCCATCTCTTGCCAACGAGGCAGCTGCAGTTGGGCAGAGCTCAGAGGCCGGAGCCCACACTGGG
>CABHPQ010162495.1:25000-32646 GCA_902168405.1 Peromyscus aztecus
TGTGGTGCTGTGGGGTACAGTCAGAACCCCATGAGCTAGCTGTGTGTAGGGGAGGTCCGGTCCAATGTGCTCTCTTCCTGGCTGCTCAGCCTCTGAGGGGACTTCCTGCAGAGGGACAGGGTGGGCAGACAGAGAAGCGCATTTTGGGGGTGAGATCCTGGATGTCAAGCAAAGCTAGGCGCCTGGGCTGGGTGGGGCTTCCTGGTCATGACATCCAGGGGCAGCCCAGAAGGCGAGGACAAGGTCTTCTTTGTGACCTTGGGTGAGCCTTGGTCTTCTCAGTCTTACTTTCTCCCCAGCAGGATCTACTTTGCACCCTAGCTCAGTACCCCCACCTCAGCCATAGCAGCCCAGTCTTCCTTCCCCTCTGCTCCCTGCTTGCCTCAGGCAGAAGGCAAGGGTTGTTTATTTTCCCAACAGCTGCCCAGTCCTGCGGAACCCTGCTAGGAAGGAGGGTGGAGCCCCAGTGCTCCCCCACCCCAAGGTGCCCTCTCCGAGAACAGTGGGGTGAGAAGCTGGGGAGGCCCTACCCACCCACTCTCCTCTAGGCTGGGCCTGCAAGGTTCAGGGAATGCAGTCTGGGGGAGAGGGGGGGTGCCCGTGCACTCAGGCAAGAACATGTGTTGGAGCGAGGGGAAGATTGTCTAGGTCCTCAGGTGATTGGTTCCCGGGTGGATATGAGCTGGGGCAAGGCTGTGGGACTTGGAGAGCGTGGGATTCTGCCGTAAGCCATAGATAGACACCTAGCTTACCTCCCAGCCTGTCCACCCTCCTAGAGCCTTGCTCTGACCTAAACTGGAGCCACACGGTCCTACTCTGCTTGGCTCAGAACTACTGACTCCACGTCTGCCAACACTTATATTCCCTACTTCCCTGAGCCCCGGACCCCCAATCCAACTTCTGATCCTTACTTGCATAGCCCCAGACCACCTACCCAGGTGTCTAAACTGACTTTAAGAGTCTGGTCAGACATAGGATTTTGGATGGCATCGGGTACCTTTAGCAGCAGTGCCTCCTCAGGCCACCAGGGGGCAGGATGGGATGGAATGGGTCTGGTGTGCCCTGCAGGGCCACGATGGATGTCCCCTCACGGGCTGCCCGCTTGCTGTGTTTCAGGGTGGACAAATCCTTCTCCCCGCATCAGAGTGTGTGGTGAGTACTGGGGACTCCCAGGAGCATCTGGCTACCTTGGCCGCTCCCTGGGGGCACCCCAACCCATTCCTACCCTCTATAATGACAAATCAGACCTACCGGCCCCTCCAGGAAGGGCATGGGAGACCTTTCCCCCAGAACCCATATGTCCTCCCCACACAGTTCTTTTTGGAGCTCAGCCTCAGAGTCAGATCTTACTTAGCTCATGCTGGCTGGGTGATCACCAGTGCTTTGCCACCTCTCTGAACCTCAGTTTTCTCATCTGGGAAATGGGGGTATAGATGTCTATTTAGCAGTGTGATGTTGGGGAACTCAGGCATGCGAACCTGGGCTGGCATATGAGAGGCCCTCTTTCAAACCATTCCTTGCTTTCCTATTCTCCAATCCTTGCCTTGGTGTTGCTCCCAGCTGGGCAGGTGGTGGCCTGCCTTCTTACTGACCCCCAAATCCTCTAGTCCCATTCATACCCAGCCCCAGAGCCACCTCCTGTGTCTGAGGCCTCCCTCTCTTTGGAGGAAGTGGCATCTGCAGCTTCCCCAACACCGAGAGGTGCCAGGCAGTGGGTGGAGGTGCCGTATCACCTCGGGATTCTCACAGCACTGGGCACCTGATGCCCCACAGGCGGGCGCCTCCTGGCTTCCCTGGCACCAACATCACATGGCCCTGCCAGCTGTTCCTCCAGAGGGAGCCTCCCTGGTGGCTCCAGCCCCTGTTCTAGGTTCCTGCCCCTGCTGGGGGCTTCCTGGGGTCTGCACACCCCACAGTGATTCAGTTGCTATAAGATTTCCAAGCAGCCCCCATGGGCCCAGGACCCTGGGAAGCAGGAGGTACACGGGTGTCCAGGCTGAGCTCTGGGGCTACTTCCTCACTTCCTTTTGTTGCCAGCTGTGCAGCTGGGAGCCAGTGACTCTCTCTTCCTGAGCTTTACTCCTGATGCCGTGCTGAGTCAACGTGGTGTGTTATGCCCACAGCAGGGGTTAGAGTAGGGAGATAAACAGGTGAGGTGGACAGTTCCCTTGCAAGGTTTCAATCACCAATAACTGCCATTTGTCAGGTACTTGCTGTGACTGATAGGCGCTTGGTATGTGTTGACCACACCACCGATCGGGGACTGTTCTCTCTAATTATGCACAGATGAGACAGAGAGTGGACAAGTGACTTGCCCAAGGTCACACAGAATTGAGATTTGAACTTTGACCTGATGTAGAACCATAATGGGAACCAGCAGCTGCTTCCAGGCATATCTGTCTTCAGCTCTGAGTAGAGAGATCGCCAGGCCTCAGAGAGATTCTAATGGGGGCAGGTATGCAAGGCTGTTGCAGACAAGCACTCTGAACCGAGAGCTACAGACAAGGTACCATGGCTGAGAGTAACTGACCGGCTGTCTGGCTTTGACCCTCTCCGGGATGTACGGATCTTGACACCTCAGGATGCACCTGTTACCCATCGCTGCTTCAGGCGCTGTCCAAGGTGCTAAGTCCGGGTGTGCCCCACCCCACCCCACCCCCACCGCCAACCCTGACCTAGCCTAGTGAGTGGCAACCTTCTCCACAAGTCATGATCTGATCCCTGTGCTTTGCCTCTGCACTCCTCTCTAGCAGGAGTTTATTTCTCACACGGCCTGCGTCTCTGGTCACCAGGGACACTTGATTAGAACCACCATGATGTTTTGCTCATGCGTCTCCCCTGCCATCCCCACATGCTTCCTCCAGACACCTTCCTCAGCTGCTGGGTGGTGGGGGAGGGCGCTCTTTTCTAATCCCACATCACGCCTCCCTCTCTCTGGAACGCCCCCCTGTTTATCTCACACACATTACTGATTGTTCCCTGGTTAGCAGAAAGAGCATGGATTGGGAAGGCTGACAGGTGTGGGTGGAATCCGCCTCTGCCATGTTCTAGTTGGGGACCTTGGGCAGGTCAGTCCCCTCTCAGAGCACTGCTTGATGCTCAACACGTTTGTCGAGTTGGAAGTGTCTACAAGGCAACTTCTGTGGCATTGAATGTGTCCACGTGACTCTGAAATAGGAGGCAGGCTCTGTACTCCTCCAAGTGGGGTGTGCTGAAGTTCCTCCAGGACTTGACTTCTTATACCTGTGTGAGTCCGAGATCAGCAGGGCTCTGTCCCCCGCAGAGCTATTGCACCCAGCCGAGTGCCGGGCGGATATCGTGGAATGAACCTGTGATTCTGCTTCTGCAGCCCTAAGAGCCCAGCTATCCTGGTGTAGGGGCTGGGCATTTAAGGTCGGTCCAGACAGGGGCAGGAAGACAAAAGGTATTAGAGCAGCTGGTGGACTTGTTCATGGCAGAGGCTTCTGGGAAGAACTGTGGAAAAGCAGTTGATTCACCCTGAAAACTAGGAGCCTTGGAGGCAGAGGCAGAGCCCAACGGACAGGGTGCTGATGATTGTGGTGGTCTCAGTTAGTCAAGACATCAGGCCTGAGAGTAGACCTCTGTTTCACCAGGTCACAGTTTAGCCAGAGTATGGTAAAGGTCATGCAGCTGGTGGAGGCTGGATTTGAATCCAGCTCCCTCTCTTCCTGGAGAGGGGATCTTGGTCAGGCATGGAAACTCCAGAAACAGGAGTCTTGCTGTGGGAAGGGTAGAGAGAGGCAAGTGACCCCCAAATACCCCCAAAACAGGAGCCAGTGCTGAGTGTTCCATAGGGAGGGCTCACCTGCCACAGAGATGTGTCCCCTCAACACTGGCCAGGCCCTGTGTTTCCCTTGGATTATTTTATTCTGGAGTAGACTTCCATTCCCACTTTACAGATGAGGAAAGAGACTCAGGGCTAGTGGCTGACCCAGGGCAGGAAGTCAGTGACTGATGAATGGGGCCTGTCAGCCCCAACAGTCTTCCAGACAAAAGAATTGAGGGGCGGCCTGAAGTGGTGGCCCCTGTCCTCAGGAGGCTCCTTCAGCCCTCAGACAGCCAGAGCTCTTGGGGCCTGGTACTGCTGCAGGAGGCACAGGCTGGCCTCATTAGCTCTGAAATGCCAAGCAGGTACAGCCCGCTGGGCCACCTCATCTATTATGCATCTGGTGGGCAGGCCCCCGGTGGGCAGCGGGGCAGAGCCCAGGCCGGAGCCAGCAGCTGCTTCCTGAGCCCACACCTGCTCCCAGTTCTGGGCAGGGACCTTCTGGGGCAAACACCAAGGCTGGGCTGGCCAAGGCAATGCCATCTCTTCCAGCTAATCTAGAGTGGGGAATCCCACTGGGCACGGGGGCAAGAACACATTCCAGCAGCCACTTCTGAGAGGGCCCTAAGTTCCTAGACCTGGGTGGGCAGAGGTGGCTGATGTAGTCTGAGGTGTGCATGCACTCTCCTGCTGGCCCAGAACCACAGAGGAGTGGAGCTGTGATTATTTACCATGTGTTCACTTGGCCTCAAGCAACTCTTGTGTACCTACTATGTGTGGACAGGTTTCCAAGAACTGAGAATCAGCAACAACCATTGAACACCTACTATGTGCAAGGAGTTTGCAGCAACCACTAAGTACCTAATGTGTGCCAGCAGGGTTCCAGGTACTGGAGTTAGTGAGCCATGAGACAGGTTGACCCTTCTCCTGAGACATCTATGCATGGCCAGAGCTGGCTGTACTTCTCTGGGCCTTGGTATCCTCATTTGGGAAATGAATAGGGAAGAAGATTGTAAGTAGACAGAAACTGGCCTCTGATCCTTGCACCGAAGTCTGAAGCAGGCTTACAGGTAAAGGAGAAAGCTAGCTGCTTGGGGCTGTGCCACCGCCCTTCACACAGGTAGACACACTGCTTCGTCCCAGTGACTCCATGAACCATATGTGTTCCTGGGCCAGGAGGAAGCTGAGGCCGGGAGAAAAGGTCCTGAAAGGTTCTTAGAAGATCTAGTGTTTAGACTCTTGAGGAAAGGTGGAGCCGAGAAGAGCTGGGGTGTCCAGAGAGCAGCAAGTGCAAAGGTCCTGAGGCAGGAATGAGCTCAATACGTTCTGTAATGGTGAGGAGCCAGGTGTCTGGAGGACTGAGAGAGTGGAAGGTCTGAGGTTGGGAGAGGCTTGGACTGTGGGAGTTCTACAGGTAGGATGGGAGTTTAGGTATGTCAGCCACTGGCCTGTGGAAACACTGAGTCTCAAGTGCCTGGCTTCACGGAGTCTTAGAGATTGCAGGCTTCACGGAGTCTTAGAGATTGCAGGCCTCCTGGAGTCTTTGGAGGTGGAAGAGACTTTGAAGTACCTCTCAGGGCCTTCCACTTGGCAAGGAACCGCTGCATTCACTCATGACCCTTTAGAGTATTAGAAGTGATTGGGGGGGCTTGTGAGAAAAACACAGCCCTACTTTCAGGGACTTCATGGACCTCTTGAGTCCCTTGTACCTTAGCTGAACCCTTCAACTTATTTATGTATTTATTTGTGTGTGGGGGGGGGTACAAAGTGCCACAGCTTTCAGTAACCAATTCTCTCCTTCTACCAGATGGGTCCTAGAGACAGAACTCTGGTTTTCATGCTTGGCCGCAAGCACCCTTAACCCTCCTATCATGCCTTCTCGAATATTCCCAGTGACGGGTGGCTCCCTGCCCTTGAAGTGGCTCACTGCACTGTTAAGCAGTTTAGATGGGTATCAGAGGGTCTTCTTTTCAGCTCCCTGAGCCGGTACGTGTTCTGGGGTCCCCCCTCCAATGCACACACAGCCCTTCAGAGAAGGAGCTCTCTGAGGCTGCTCTTCTTGGTCAGTGTTGCATGTTTGCATCCCGGCTCCCATTTCATCCTGCAGCTCACTTACTGCTGCCCTGAAGCCACAGCCACTCTCCTTGATGGGGCCTCAGAGACACACACTCTTGGCCAGGACACTTCTTTGTAGATGCAGGAGACAAGAGTCAGGTCCCTTCCAAGTGGGCTTTGGTCCCGGGCTGTTGTGGTTTAGCAGTGTGGCCTAGGGAAGTGATTGCCATGAACCCCATGCACATCACCCACAGCATGAAGCTATTTTTTGGGGGGGGTTGTGGTGTGTGTGTGTGTGTGTGTGTGTGTGTGTGTGTGCTTTGCCTGCCTGTATGACTGTGCACTACGTACATATAGTGTACACAGAGGAAAGAGGACAGTGTCAGATGGTTGTGAACCACCTTGTGGGTGCTGGGAATTGAACCCAGGTCCTTTGGAAGAGCAGTCAGTACTCTTAACCACTGAGCCATCTCTCCAGCCCTGAAGCTGGGGTTCTTGTTCAAGGTTCCTGGTTTTTCTTGCTTGGCCCTACGTCCTGCTGATGCTCAGGCTGCCCCCTCTTTCAGGAAAGATCTGAACTCCGCAGTTAGGCAGACCCAGGTTCAAATGCCCACTCTGGTATCCACTCACCTACTGTATGGCCTTTCCCATCATCCATACCATGTCAGCAGTACTGCTTAGAAATGACTCCACTGTGGGTCTTCAGGGATGTTTCCTGCCTCCTGAGTATTTGCACTGAAAAAGAAAAAAAAAAAAGACTCATTAATCCACAGAGACTGTCATGTGCCTGAGCAGCTGGGGCGAGTGGATGGTTGAGGAGGGTGCCCTCTTGGTATCTTAGGGCACAGGGTTTTATGAAAGATCATTGCCCAGGTAGTCCAATTCATGTACTAAGGTGGGGAACCCCCGAGGGCCAAAGCTTGTACAAACCAGGGGACAGGGTGGTGTGCCGTGGAGACCGCAAAGAGGCCATGCCTCTTGGAGTTTCTCAGCCCAGAAGAGGAAAAGGATGAGGCCATACTAAAAGTACAGACCATCATGGCAGAGAAATCAAGGCGGCAGGAGCTTGAAGCAGATGTTCACATCCCACCCACAATCAGGAAACAGAGCCATGAATGCCTGCTGTGAGCTTGCTTTCTCTACTCAGACAGTGCAGGATACCAGCCAGGGAACTGCCACCCACAGTAAGTGCTCTTCCCAACCAATCAAAACAACCCCCACAGGCGTGCGCAGTGATGCTAGATTCTATCAAGTTGACTGCTAACACTAACCATCTCACTACAGTGACCCAACATAGAAATGGGCTGCATGGCATGGTGCATGTGTGAGACGGAGGGGTGGGGAGACAGAGATTGTGTCTGGTGGGGAGTGAGCCCCATGCAAGAGAATGTTCTAGCAGATCATGGTGGGGGAGAGCAGATGGCACGTGTCGGGCACAAAGCCTGGGCTATGCCCGGCCACTGAGGGCAGCAGAGTTACTCACCAGGCCACGTGTCTGACCTCCTTTAGGGGACTCTGGAGTCTCTGAACCCCCAAACTAGGACTTATCCTGAAATCCTCTTTGAAGCTACATTGTTCCTTGGAGCTTTGGAGCCCAGTACCCTGATGGTGGTCAGTGCGGACTAAGCCCCACACCCTGGATTCTGGGCCTGGATTGTGGCTGTCTGGATTTAGCAAGTTAGGGAGCTTCTCTGGACTGCAGTTTTCCCCCTTGTTAGGTCTTTAACCTGCAGAGATGGAGAGAGAGAGAGAGAGAGAGAGAGAGAGAGAGAGAGAGAGAGAGAGAGAGAGAGAGAGAGAGAGA
>CABHPQ010162499.1:2211-43422 GCA_902168405.1 Peromyscus aztecus
ATAAGACAGCACCCATGGATCTGAGCTTACTGATGCATCTTCATAAGTCAGCACCCATGGATCTGAGCTTACTGTACCCGTGGATCTGAGCTAACTGATGCATCTTCATAAGACAGCACCCGTGGATCTGAGCTTACTGATGCATCTTCATAAGACAATGACCGTGGATCTGAGCTTACTGATGCATCTTCATAAGACAATGCCCATGGATCTGAGCTTACTGATGCATTTTCATGGACAACGCCCGTGGATCTGAGCTAACTGACAGAGGCATAGGTGACTTACAAGTTGCCTCTAAGAAAAGCTACTTTCAGAAAGAGATGGTATCTTTCAGCACAAACTGAAATTTGCAGAAAAGTTCATTGGAAACAACTTGATTGTGCTAGATTTCTCCAGATGACATAGCAAGTCTGTGCTATCTCTGATGATGAAAATAACGCAGAGCAGTCGACATTCTAGAATTAACTATCAGTGTGATACTTTACATGTCTTACTTCCTAGCAACTCTATGAAGACAACAGTTTCATTACCATCTTTATAAACTTTAAAGCTTATTTTATTTGTGAGTGGCACACAATATTTATACATAGGAGTTATAATACGATGTTTGGATTTATGAATATAGTGTAGAAAGGTCAACTGAGGCTAATTAACATATACACCACATTAAACCTTTGTTATTTATATTAAGTTCTTTCAAGATCCTCCCTTCCACTTTGGTATATATATTACATTATTGCTAATTATATCACCCTGCCGACCCAGAAGATATTAAAACTTGTTTGTTCGTGACAGTTCTGCCTGCAGCTTCCAGGAGATCAAAACTTTTAGATTTCATATAGGAGTGAGGTGATACAGTGTTTGCCTTTCCGTGCCTGCCTTATGAAATGTGAAGCTTAGAGCCAAAAGATTACAGAGAGCCACTGCAGATCAGAGAGGGGGCTGGGGCCCTGAGAGTTCACAGTAGATGCCCTGGAGCTTCTTAAAGACACATGCTGCCCTTTCCTGGCTTGCCAGAGTCACTAAAATCTTTAGATGAAACCATTGATGGCTAAGGAGCTTGCAAACTGGAATGTCAGGACTCATCAACTTGCTCTAAGGATTATGTTGTCACTCAGCAGAAAAAGAGTGTTTTTTCCCCTCGCTCCCTCCCTTCCCCCCTTCCTTGTGACTCTGAAACTGTCCCCTATTGGTACTGTCCCTCGTAGCTCCTAGCCTTCTTCCAGAGAATCCTAATATCAACATTCTCCTCAGTGTGGGTTGTGCAGTCAATCTTCTCTTCAGACCAGATAAAAGCCACAGAATTCTGCCCCCATATCAAGATAGATAGGCCTTTTATCAACTTCCCTAGCATGTTTATAGTGCTCACTGGAGTCCAGGTTAGTGTTGTCTGCTGTTCTGAACATTTAATAGTTATTCCGTGTCTCTCCTTCCCCACTTTGAGAATGGAAGACAACACAAACATGACCATGGAGCCACAACATCCAAGACCCCAGTCACTTCCTTTCTGCCACTGGTCCAACCTTGGAATAGATGCTTAGTATGGATGCTGTCTGTTTTGTTTGTGGGCTTCTGCTGCCTGGCATACTATGTGTGGATGTCTTCCTTCCATACTTATTCTTGGGTAAGATAACCATATTCTGTACCAATTCTTTAGGGATTCCCAGATTTTCTCTCTGTTGCCTTGTTTAAGTAAACTTTTATTCTCTTTCCAGGCAAATTCTGCCTCTCTTCCTGTATTCATGTGTCATAATCAGCTGAGCTTCACTGGCTGAAGATGATCTGTGTAATTGCATGGTCCAGGTTGCCAGTGTAAGCCGCACACACTCAGACACAGAGATACTTTTTTTTTTTTTTTTCATTTTTCAAGACAGGGTTTCTCTGTGTAGCTTTGAGCCTTTCCTGGAACTCACTTTGTAGACTAGCTGGCCTCAAATTCACAGAGCTTTGCCTGGCTCTGCCTCCCGAGTGCTGGGATTAAAGGCGTGTGCCACCACTGCCTGGCCAGAGATGCTTCTTAAGTGGGGTTGTAGTTTGACTTTCCAATCAGCTGTCCAGCTTTGCATCTGTTCACTGATGAGTTCTAGAAGATTCCAGTACCTTCTTCCATCCACAGGGCAACATGTTTTCAAAACACTAAGCAAAAAGGAGAGAGGATGTAGCTAGTCCAACAGCCCTGTTGTCCTGGACAACACCAGCTACAGTGACATCCTGGCTGGCCAGGGCTGCAGTGAGGCTCCACACTTGAGTGTGCACTGGGGCTCCACACTTGAGTGTGCAGTGAGGCTCCACACTTGAGTGTGCACTGAGGCTGTTTCAAAGGTTCACTGGGCAGAGGGACTAGCTGCCAAGCCTGGCAACTGGAATTTGATCTCCAAGATCCATATGGTGGAAGTAGAGAACCAGTTCCCACAAATTGTCCTCCGACCCTCTCTGCAGAGGTGTATCCCCCAAATGAATGAATGAATGAATAAATAAATGCAGAACAATTATTCTTAAAAGACTGATGATATATTTTAGTTTATACTTTTGAGGGCAGCCATTAATTCCTGCAAAGATGACTCTTGGTAGAAAACCAGGACAAATTTCCTAGGCTTAGCAAGGTGTCATGGTGAAGCCAATCTCTCCACATGCATGTGTGGGTCCAGTCTTCCTCCCTCTCCCTTGTGGTGAGCTGTTCTTGGATCACAGGCTTTGGTACATTTTCCAACCAGCAAATTTCTGTTGGAGCCACCCAAAACCCACAAGGATTTTTTGTTTATTTGTTTGATTTTTCCAGACAGAGTTTTTCTGTGTAACAACCCTGGCTGTTCTGGAACTCACTCTGCAGACCAGGCTGGCCTTTGAACTCACAGAGAATCTGCCTGCCTCTGTCTCCCAAGTTGATTAAAATATATATTTAACTTCAAAACCAGAAAGGGCTCTTTAGCTTTATTTGGAAAGTCTTTTAACTCTTTATTTAAATTGGCTTGCAACCCTCCTCTAGAAGTTTTGCATATCAAAGGCTATTGTAAGTGACAGGGAAACTTTTGTTAAATGTCCGTCTCTATGGACTCCAGGGGAAGTGACTCAGTCCTGGGAGAGCTCTGAGTTCCTAGTCAGGAAGAAGACACTTCAGTCATTCAGTCCCTGGCTATGTGCTTCATTTTCAGGTAGCTTTCAGTGTGGTAGACATGGAGGACATCTTTGCCCTCTCTTAGGAGAAAAATATCTTATACTTCATTAAATTCTTTTTCTTAAAGTTAAATCAATCTATTTCAACCCTGGTTACCTGATTTTACACTGATAAATTGTAATGAAAATCCACACTGTTCTCTCTCTCATATAATTCATCCTGACCAAAGTTCCCCTCCCTCCTCTCTCCCCAGTCCTTCCCCCAGCCTCCTCTCTCCTCCAGTTCCACTCCTCGCCTGTGCCCCCCACCCCGTACCCCGTTTCCCTCTCAGAAAAGGGCAGGCCTCTCAGAGATATCAACCAAACATGGCATATCAAGTTGTAATAAGAATAGGCACACAGCCTCTTATTAAGGCTGGATGAGGCAACCCAGTAGGAGGAAAGGCAAAAGACTCAGAAACAGCCCATGCTCCCACTGTTAGTCCCACAAGAACACCAGGCTGCCCAGCTGTAACATATATGCAGAGGACCTATGTGAGCCCCACACAAGCTCCCTGATTGTTGGTTCAGTCTCTGTGAGCTCCTATGAGCCCTGTTTAATTGATTCTGTAGGCTGTTTTCTTGTAGTGTCCTTGACCCCTCTGGTTCCTACAATCCTTCCTCCCCATCTTCTGCAGGATTCCTGGAGCTCTGCTAATGTTTGGCTATGGATCTCTGCATTTGATCCCATCAGTGGCTGGATGAAGCCTCTCTAATGATGATTATGCTATGATCCAGTCTATAAGTACAGCAGAGTATCATTAGGAATCACTTCATTGACTTCTTTTATTTTTTTAAATTATTTACTTATTTATGTACATGCTGGCTGTGTTTGATTCTATCCTAGGTCTCTGGGATATCCAGCCTCTGGTTCCTGGTCTTCCAGGCAGTGTCAGGCATGGGCTCCTTCTTGTGCCATGGGTCTCAACTTGGACCAGTATTGCTTAGCCACTCCCACAAGTTCTGTTCCATCGTTTACTCCAGCACATCTTGCAGGCAGGACAAATAGTAGGCCAAAGATTTTGTGACTGGGTTAGAATCCCAATCCCTGCAGTGGAAGCCTTATCTGGTTAGAGAAGATGGCTGGTTCAGATTTTGTATCCCTCATAACTAGGAGTCCTCACTAGGGTCACTCTTGTAGATTCTGGAGTTTCCATTGCACTAGGTTTCTACCTAGCCACTGAATTCCACCCCCCCCCCCCATTACAGCCATCTCAAGACACAGCTGTACCACTCCTGGGCATAAACCCAAAGGATGCTCCACCCAACCACAAGGACACTCGCTCAACTATGTTCATAGCAGCTTTACTCATAATAGCCAGAAACTGGAAACAACCTAGATGTCCCTCAACCAAAGAATAGATAAAGAAATTGTGGTAATTTACACAATGGAGTATTACTCAGCTGTTAAAAAAAATGACATCATGAAATTTGCAGGCAAATGGGTGGAACTAGAAAAAAAAAATCATCTTCAGTGAGTTAATGCAGACCCAGAAAGGCAAACATGGTATGTCCTCAATTTTAAGTAGATACTAGCTATAAAGTAAAGGATAATCATGCTATAATCCACAGACTCAGAGAGGCTAAGTAACAAAGAGGGCTCAAGGAGGGGATCTATGGATCTCCCTGAGAAGGGGAAATAGAGACATACATACCCTGCTCAGTGCTGTGGGCAACTCTTAGTCCACAGGGTCACCTCATAACTTAACAGGGGTCTACTTCGACTGTAGGAGTAACTGCACAATGAGAACCCCACATACTCTGATGTCTCCTGTACCAAGTGTTTTCTTTGGGGCCACCAACCAGCTCCCAGATCATGACACAGAGACTTATTATTAGTTTTGAATGCTCGGCCTAGCTTAGGCACATTTCTGGCTAGCTCTTTTAACTTAAATTAACCTGTTTCTCTTCATCCACCTTTTGCCTTAGGGCTTGTTACCTTTCTTACTTCTGTATAACTTACTTCCACACTTTTCTATGTCTGTCTGGCATCTCCCTGGTTTATTGCCCAGGGCATGTCCCTCATTCTCTCCTCCTTCTCTTGTTCTTTCTGTTCTTCTTCCTGAGCCTAGATTTCTCCTCCTATTTATTCTTTCTGCCCACCAGCCCTGCCTATCCTTTCTTTTCTTAGCTATTGGCCATTCAGATTTTTATTAGACCAATCAGGTGCCTTAGGCAAGGAGAGTGAAACAGATGCAGCACATCTTTACATCATTAAACAAATGCAGCATAAACAAATGTAGCACACCTTTACACAGTTAAAGTCATACTCTGCAGCATAAACTACTGTAACACATCTTTGCCTAGATAAAATAATATTTTACAGCAGTCTCCACCACACCTGCCTGAGCTGCTAGAGTGCTCCTACTCTTGTGTGACCTGAAGAGGCAGTAACTTCAATACAACAGGTACTGTGCTCCAATGTACATGCTCATACACCACACACACACACACACACACACACACACACACACACACACACACACATACACACACACACACTAAATTATAAAAAGAATATCATGAATGTAAGTCCATATGCATCTTATTTTATTTTTTTTAAAGATTTATTTGTTATGTATACAGTACTCTGCCTGCATGTGTCCCTGCAGGCCAGAAGAGGGCACCAGATATCATTACAGGTGGTTGTGAGCCACCATGTGGTTGCCGGGAATTGAACTCAGGACCTCTTGGAAGAGCAGCCACTGCTCTTAACCTCTGAGCCATCTCTCCAGCCCACATCTTATTTTAGATTAGTCAATTTTAGAAAATGAACACAACAAACAAAAAGGAAAAGATAAGCCAAGCCTTAACACAGGATTTGTAGGTGGTTTTAGTATCCTATGCTCACTGATGGCCACCCATACTAAAAACCAAACAAAGAATATCAGAGTTGAACTACAAAATAGCTCAGAGGATAAAGCAGATATTCATTCATACAAATTACCAACTAACTGCTATAGAACAGTCTTCTGGAAGAGGGCTAGTATTCAAATTAAAGAACTCAAAATAAAGTTCACAATAAAAAAATATAAGTAACCCCAACATAAAATGAAGAAATATCTTAAAAAGATGCTCCTCAGAAAAAGCATGGCCACAGTAGAGCACACCTGTGGTCCCAGCCCAGGGCATTCAGGAGGCTGAAGTAAAGAATGATGAGTTTGAAGCCAGCTTGGGCTGTACATAAGTTGTGAGGTGGGGAGAGAGAATGAATGAATGAATGAATGAATGAATGAATGAATAAGAGAAAGAAAGATGGGGGAGGAAGAGAAAGAGGAAGGAAGGAAGGGAGGAAGGAAGGGAGGGAGGGACGGAGGGAAGAAGGGAGGAAGGAAGATAAGAGCATCATGGGTTGTGGTCAGTGCTCATTGTGTGCTGGTCTTAGTTTGGGTTTTTATTGCTGTGAAGAGACACCATGACCACAGCAACTCTTATAAATGAAAACATTTAATTGGGGCTGTCTTACAGTTCAGAGGTTTAGTTCATTATCATCATGGCAAGGAGCATGGCAGCATGCAGGCAGACATGGTGCTGGAGAAGTAGATGAGAGTCCTATATCTTGCAGGCAACAGAAAGTTGACTGAGACACTGGGTGGTATCTTGAGCATAGGAAACCTCAAAGCTTGCCCCCACAGTGACACACTTCCTCCAACAAGAACATACCCACTCCAACAAAGCCACACCTCCTATTAGTGCTACTCATGAGATTATGGGGGATAATTACATTCAAACTACCACAGAACTTGTATGGAAATGGCCATACTGAGCCCTGTGAGTGTGTACAGTTAAAATGTGTGAAAAAGATATAAAACATTCCAAACTCACAAATATTTTTAAACTGTGCATACAAAATGAAGTACCTGCCACAAAATCTCTCAACTGGAAATCCCAAGTTCATTGAGTGACAGGACTGCCAGGAACAAGACTGGTGACATCTTGTAGTGAGGCCGTTCATTTATAACATGGGGTCTCAGTTTAAAATGTACTCACTCTTGGAGGCTAGATTGACAGAAGATCTGAAAAGTCATCAGTGTCAGATGATAGGTAAAATGCTAATGACTTCAAATGTGTGGAAATGGCTGCTGCTGAGGAAAAGAATGGTCAGTATTCTCTGCTGTGGCTTAGAACTTCCAGTTTTAGAATTTTGAGAATTCAGCTCATTTCTTCATGCCCACATTGAGTTGGCCCTCCTGAACTCAAATGGAGTGAAGTGTTTTCATTACTCTTTCCAACACAGAGTGAACCGCCCTCTTTCTTGTTTAGGCAAACAAGGATGTCCCGAGGTTGGCCTTTCTGTGCCCAGGTTTTGCTGTGTGGAGGGGGAGAACAGCACTTGCTGCCTGGCTGACACTACCTTCCTTGGCACTCCACAGCCCAGTCCAGCTGCAGCTGGGGCTTAACAGTAGACTCCCAAAGACAGCAAAACCACCAAACGACTGATGGGTCCTTTCCTGTCACTCTGATCACTTAATAAATGGCACTGCAAGGTGTCCCAAGACTAAGTCAAATAGACAGAGACCATTGCCTAAGACTGTGAGCTGTGAAAATGGGTCAAACAATGAGGAAAGAGCTTGAATTTCTATCTGTTCTACTTGGTTGTTTGAGCAAAATAAGACCAAAATAGTAGTGGCACCTGCCACTGCGCGATCATCAAGGCCACAGGGTGAACACATAGGCAGCCCTCTGTGACTCACTGGAGCTCTGCTTTCTGGATTGGAGATTTGTCCCAAAGCTGCACTTGCATAACAGTGACATTGTTTTTTCTTATTTTTGTTCAAAATCATTAGCCAAAATTTTTAACTGTGGAAGAAAAGTAGGGCAGTGTGTTTTTTATTGTTTTAAGAAGTAAGAGATCCACCCAGGGAACTTGGAGCGATGCATTTAGTTCAGACTTGGTATAAGCGTATGTTACACACTCACATTAATTAACCTTGTAGATTTCATTTCTGATAAGAATATAAGTCATTTTTTTTTGCACAGTTGAAAAGTTAGCACCAAGAGGTGGTATTTACTGTCTTATCAGATGTTAACCAAATTTGTATCCATTAGCAAATTGCTTTCATCTTATTTTTGAGTAATTGGACCCTATAAATCCCATCACAATCTCCTTTGAGGTGGACTTGTCATGTTGATGGTTGCTTCATTACTGCAAAGAGTGCCTGGCCATGTCTGCTCTGTGTTTGCATGAGTCTCACACTGGAAATGTCTCCAAGGCTGCAGCAGAAGGCTGGTAGCACAGGCTTCGCTTCAGCTGTTGGATGGGAGCAGCTTCTGTTGAGATTGTGGGTCTACTGATCACACCCAAGGCTGTGCTGGACTCTGTTGTAGGCCAGTACAGTCTCGGCTGCTGGATGCACATGGAAAGGGCCTTCTAAAGCCCGAACAGTGCCTGCAGCCTCTGCATACACAATGAAACTTACTGGAAGTCAGTGAACAAGTGTGGCCAGTGAGGTTTGGAAACTGGTTTGCTAACTGGGATTTTAGGAAGTGCCTGGAAATGTAGGAATGGAACAGAGAGCTACCTGGTTTCTGACAAAGCTACCAGAGTATACACAATGGAAGCAGAAGACAGCATCTTCAACCAATGTGCTGGGAAACTTCGGTTTCAACTTGCAGAAGAAAGAAACTGGGCTCTCATCTCTCACGCTGCGCAAAATGCTACTCCAGAAGGACAAGGACCTCAGTGTAAGACTTGTTACTCTTGGGGCCTGGAGAAATGGCTCAGGATTAAGAGCCTTTGCTGCTTTTGCAGAGGACCTGGGTTCAGTTCCCACTGTCTGTGTGGTGGCTCACAATAGTCTATAACTCCAGACCTCCATGGGTGCCAGACACACATGAGGTGCACGCACATACGTACATGCAATCATTCTCACACATACACATAAACTAAAAAAAAAAATAAGTATGTATTCTAAAAGAGACTTGCTACTATAGAACAGCTAGAGGAAAACTTAAGGAGTAAATGTCAACAAAGGCAAAGAGACAGACTTTCTGATCAAGACTCTGGTAGCTTAGGATGTAAAACCAGCTGTTGACAGGTGGCATTTAATGAAACTAAAAAGCCTTTGTACAATGAAGAAAACTGTCATTTAAGTGAAGAGGCAGCCCACATATGGGAGAGAATCTTTGACAGCTATAAATCTGATATAATATTAGTGTCTAGATTATACAAAAACAAAACCATTAACCTCCATGAAAACAAACTAAATAATTAAAAATGGGCTATGGAATTAGAGAGTTCTTAAAGTAAACCAAAACAAAAACAAACAAATAGTAAATACTTTTAAAAGTGTTCATCTATAACAAACTCCTACATCTACGGCTCAGGGAAGCTCAGGGAAGAGGGCCGGGAAAGACTGTTGGAGGCTGAGGACCAGGGCATCACCTGTGAGATGGTGTTTTCCATAGATGACAGGAAATCTACACCTATGAAATCTCAACAGATCTTCACAAGGACACCACCAGCTACCATGTCAATGTGGAGCAGCAAATCTCACAAGGTCCTACTCAGGGAAGGAGAGCTATAGGCAACAGATGGCTACTGAGGAAGGAAAACCAGTCTTCTCCAATGATGAACCCCCACTAGGTTATCTAGTCTCCAGAGGTCAGCCCTAAACACATATACATATGGGCAACACTAATACATATGGACTCAGCAGGATTCTGTATTTACATACATGTGTGTGTGAAATAATAATAATTAAATAGAAAAGATCATGGATTTGAGAGAGAATGCTTGCATATCTATGTTCATTGCTGCTCTGTTCATAATAGCTAGGAAATGGAACTAACCTAGAGATTCATAAACTGATGTATGGATAATGAAAAAGTCATACATGCATACATACATTTATACATACATACATACATACATACATACATACATACAATGGAATTTTATCCAGCTACAAATAAAAATGAACCTGGGATCTGGAGAGACAGCTCAGCAGGTACTTGCTACTTTTTCAGAAAACTAGAGTTCAGGTCCCAGTACCTACATAGGTGACTCATAATTGTCTATAACTCTAGGCTCCATAGGATCTGATGCCCTCTTCAGACCTCCACAGGAACAACATGTATGTGAACACACACACACACACACACACACACACACACACACAAATAAAAATAACAAAAATTTTAAAATGAAATTATTAAATGTTCCGGTAAATGGATGGAACTGGAAGAAAATACAACTTGGTGAGGTCACTTAAGCCAGACACACACCATGTTCTCTCTCAGATGCGAATCCTAGCTTTGAACCTTTTGTTTTGTGTGTTTAACTTGGAGACTGGTAGAAGTAAGGAGATTAGAAGGGGGCCATGAATATTCTAAAGAGGAGGGATAATAGAATGCAGGTAACATAAAGAGGAGAAGATCACAGAGGACATATAGGCAAAAGCAGGGAGGGGATGGAGTATTGGGGAGATGAGGAAGTGGGGAGAGGATGGGTAGCCAAAAAGAAATGTGTATGAAAAACCACATGGAAACATACTGCCTATAACCCAATTTAAAAATATAAGAAAAATTAAAAAAACACTTAAAGAGAGATGCTCTGCATGCTCATAGAAGCAAAAATCCTAGTACTAGGTGTGGGCTACTTCCATAAAAGATATTGGCCAGAAAGAACTAAGAGGTCCCCAAGAGAGTACAGGATCTTGTTATTCCTTTTGATTGCCCACTACAATGAAATGATAAAACCCTATAGTTTAAAACATGATACATCTAAGTGGCAAGGAATAGAGAAATCAAGCTGGAGTTGAACTGGAAACTTCTAGATACTGGTTAGTTTCCATAGTGCCCAAAGGTGCTATATAGGCTACGTGGGAGGAAAGGCATTCGCAGTCTTATCCAGAAATGAAACCCTAAACACTATAACATCAACCTTTCAGGCAAGATGTGCCCACCCGGGGAGCAGTGGCACAAGAGTTATAGGGATAACCAACTACTCTTTGATAGATTCTAGGCCACGGGTGAGAATCCATGTTGATTCTGCAAACCGAGTCAAAAGCCCATGGCTGTGGAGATCATAGGTTCTGGGGGTAACTAACATTGTTTAGCTAAGCTGGTAGCACCAAACTGCCTTCTAAGTTATCTATGTTTCTGCCCATAGACAAATGCAACTCACAACATTTATCAGGGAAGCTTCTTGTTGCAGTGAAAGGCTGTGAACACAAGGATTCATGGCTTCACACGGCGTTGAGGATAAGCACTGGTTTCAGGCTCAGCCCCAAACAAAGCAGCTTTACTACCCCTGTAAAGCTAAGGAAACACTGAAGGAGAAAGGGCAGGAGCAGTGTGAGCAGATGATAGGGGAAGGAGGCGTGGCCATCCTTGATTCAATGTGGCACAGGACAGCACTTATCAGTGAGATTTCTTACCATTTATTTATTGTTCTCTCAGTCATTAATTAACTTTAAAATGTAAATTAAGCACTAAATTAAATCCTAGGAATACAAATATAAATCAAACTCATCCTTTGCCCTCAATGTGCTTATGGACCAGAAATCAGACAAGTGTGCACAAGAAGCTTCCTCTAACATAAAATAGAATTAAATATTCAAGGAAGGAATTGTGAGAGAAGAGAAAATAATGTTTCCAATTTTCACTGAGGGGAGAGAGGAAGAGACGCTTTTTTGTAGTGATTAAGTATAATAATGCTTTTGACATAAAATTCATCTGCTTTTTGAGGTTGCAATATTTTATGGACACAAGCAAATGTGAACGAATCTCTCATACCCATTGTGTTTATGCTTTTAAAATCCACGTGTCTTCTCAGCACTCCCTGCCATGTACATGTTTTTGTACATGCCTTCAGCATGCACTGTAGAGAAGAATGAACAAGAGCAAGCAAATGCTTGTGTGCTGTATTTCATACGTTAGTGTTTTGATTGTTATTTTAGTATAAGCATAATACAGTTTCCTAATAAGTTATCTGCTGTGAACAATCTATGTGAGCTGACACTGCTGGATTAGGAAAATAGAAACAAGGTAGTTTTTTCCTCAGGATTCAAGCATATGTCAGAGCCAGCTATCTACAGGGTGATTCAGCCCTACACACACTCTGAAGAATTTTTTAGTCTGTGGGATGTGGAGACCATGTTTGCCATGCTGCCTCATTATTATCCCTGGAGCTTCCTTCATGAGAATAAGAATAAAGAAATAACCTAAGGGACATGCTCAAGGCTGTTATCCAAAAAGGGTGGATGATGGGCAGATAAACAAAATGTCAGGGCTTGCAGCTGTGAGGCAAGGCAGCACAGAATCTTCCCCAAAGTGCTTAAGATGTGACTCTCACTAATGCTGTACCACCACTGCATGGAAAATGGCTAGCTACTTGCATATGTGGGAAGAAATGGATGACCATTCCCAACCACTGTTATGGGTGGAAATGTGTCCTAACTTCTGGAACCTCAAAATGTGACCTTATTTGTAGATCGCATTTGTAGATATGATCAAAGTAAGATAAGGCCACACAAGATGGTGGAGGGTCTCTCCCGATCCAGTGACTGGTGTCTTATAAAGAAGAGGGAAATTTGGAACTGGAGACAAGAAGTAGAAGGCTGTGTGAAGACAGATAGCAGAGATGGGTCAAAAATATGGGGTGCTGCATCATAGAACCCAGAGAGTTGCCAATAACTGTGAGCAGAAAGAAGAGTCGAAGATGGGTCTCCACCTGAGTCTAAGGAAAGAACGGAGCCTGACCAACAACCTATTTCAGATGTTGAGCCTCCTGGACCAGGAAAGGATATTTTTGTGCTATTTTGAACCAACAGCTTGTGATGCTTTGTTATGGCAGTGCTAGTAATCTGTAGCAGTTAGGATCCCAAACAGTGAGGCATACTTGACTCAGTCTTTGGATTGAGATTATATTTTAGAAGGAATTTTATTTACCTTGACTTAAAATGAACAAACAGAAGAACGCTAATAATAGATGTGTCTTTATTGTCATAAAGGAAAATAATAGCATCTACCAATATTATTAGCAAGTATCTGTCCAAGGCAGTATAATTTTAAGCTCATATAATTATTTGTCTTTGATTTCTGTCAGTCATTTTTCATGAAAGCCATAATAAACATATGCCACTCAAATGAAAATAGAATTTTGACATTGTATAATCCTCAGAAGACACATAGTCCAGTCACTGACAAGGCAGACCTTCAGATCTGTCCTTCCTCAGAGTAGATTCCTCTTTATTCCTCTTTGCTGTTTGCAGCTTTCTGCCTGCACTCTGCTGCTCATATGACTCTATCCAAAATACTTAGTGAAGCAGAACAGTTTGAACCCAGAGGTAACCTTCCAAGAGATGACGGTAGGTCCACATATTTTGGAGGTGACGTGACAGGTACAATGAAGCTGTTGGCATCATTGAATCGTAAGTGGCAGAGCTGCCTAAGCCAGCTCTAAGCCCACATGAACGGTTTTGTTGACTTCACTGAGACGCGACTTTTCTGCTTTTGGATCAATGATTGAAAACAACAAGAATACATGGGAAGAGTGGGAGAGATGGCTTAGTGGTTAAAAGGCACTTGCTGCTGTTGAAGGACTTGGGTTCGGTTCTCAGCACCCACGTGGCCATGCACAACTGTCTGTAACTCCAGTTCCAGGTGATCTGATGCCCTCTTCTGGCCTGCTAGGGCATGATGCGGACAGGTAGGCATAACACCCATATACACATTAAAACCAAAAAATCAAACAAACAAAACCCACACAAGCCTTGCTGGTCAGGGACTACTGACTTTCTGGGTCCTCTTTCAAACAGGAGCATCCATTTTTCATTAAGAAATTCTCAATCTGAGCTTTTATTTTGCAGAGGCAATCTAAATTATTATACAAATATAAAAATTCTCCATAGCTCCATTACAGAACAGAATTTATAGAAGCTCCTATCTGGGCATCCAATTAAAATTCAAGGACATTTCAAATATGCCAAGCTTTGTCATGAATTATGCATTGTTTTAGATTTCTGTGATTCCCCTTACTTTCTTTGAAATATGGGCTCTAAATCTTGCCTTGATTCTTCTGGCTTTTGGTAGAACATTTTTATTTGAATCATTTTTATGTTCTGGGTTTTGTTTTTTTCCAGAGAGTAAAGAAGATATGATGATTTGCCAAAATCAGAATGAAGCTTTTCAAAATTGCAAACTGCTTTAAGTCATGAGACGTTGTTTTTCTTTTTGCATGTAGCTTCCAGTGTTCCACAGTCACATTTTGAGATTTGTTTTTGTTTTTGTTTTTGTACAGGATTGTCAAGGGCTGCTCAAATACATATAACTTCATTTTGTGAGGCTGTTTTGTTAGGAAAGAAAGAATTGAGTATCCCAACAGTGATATTCCAGTAGAACTATGTAATGCCACCAAAAAAAATATAGCACATTATTGTATTTTAACCCCAGGACACTTCTGCAGCGCCTTACCCAGACACACTGGGGATACCCACCTCTGGACAAAGGAGTGACTAAAGGAAACCCCTCTGCAGGGGACCTGCTCAAACAACCTCTCTAATACAATAAGTTTTACATTTTGTTATATCTAATCAATGTTAGAATAGATGAATCCTGTATTCATTCCTTCACTTTTGAAATTATATCAATAAATCAAAGAAATCAGGAACATTTTGATTAAACCATTATTCTGTCTCGAAGAGATAATATCCTCTATTAATTTTTAAAAAATCATTAAAATGTAGCAAACTGGATTTTTAAAAATTATGGACTTAGAATAGAAGAAAATATCAATTTATTTGACACAAGAGTAACTGTCAGAGATGTTCCACAGGTTTATTTTTCTAAGTCAGTTTTCTCATAAGAACTTTTTCATTAACTCCCTTGTGTTAAAGAGGTGTTAATGGCACCTCTGTCTTCAGATGCCCTTTACTTATAGTGTATAGTGTTTAGTCCCCCAAATGGTAGGAATTTAAAGACAAAAAGACAGTAAAACACAAACTCAAGTTTTAACTCAAGTTTCCTGAACATCGGCTCTCGCAAGCACACAGTTTCACCAGCAGGTGGCGTAGCCTCCAGCGGGCCACCCCTTCATTCTGGCTGACCCCATTCAACACCCACTTCCCCTTCCTCTGCCCAGCTGGTCTTGACATTTCTTTTGATGCCACTCTGAGAAATTGTGACCTAACCTCTTCTTTATAGCTGAATATTCCCAGACTTAGAGAAGGTTATATAACTTACCCAAAGTCACAAGCCCAGTAAGTGGTGACATCATTCTGTTTGATGCTTTCTCTTCCTACCATTTCAAAAACTCCTGCTGGAGTGATTGCATACACATCTGTGTGTGGCATGCTAAACATGAGTATGCTAAAACACTTGTTCCCAGACTTTGACACGTGCGCGCACATGTGCACACACACACACACACACACACACACACACACACACACACACACACACGTGACCTGTAATTTGGTTCAGGAGGTCTGGGGTAGAGCCTGAAATTCTGCATTTTTAATGAGCATCTAGAAATGCTGCAGTCCTTCAGCAGAATCTAGGCGTTTATCAGCCTACAGTCTAATGGCATCTACATTCTCCTGTGAACTTGCAATAGTTAGTGTTGTGTATGCACTCCCACTGGGCTACGCCTGGCTTGGCTCCAGAGAGTAGCACCTAGCCCTAATCCACCTTTTAGCTCCTTTTGTTTCTCTTGTTGCCCTATGTGAATCTTGACTCAGAGTCTCCCAAGGATACAAAGTCCTATACAATTCTTAGTTCAGGAAACAAGGAAAACTATGATACCCGATGAATCGAGGAATTTGCCCTAGGCATTGTATTTTTGGGAGCTTCTTTCAGGTTGTTTTGAACATATGGAAATCAACTGGCTAAAGTGTAACTACAGAGAAAAACGAAAATGCCCTGGGCGAAGGGAAAGTGTTTCAATCCTTAGAGATTGGATCCCCCTGTAGCTGCGAAAGGCTAAATTCATTCTTAAGGTGCCACTGAGTCTTCTTTCCACGGATCCACATGAACCCACATACCTGTGCCATGACACTTTGCAACTCTTTCTAAAATATTTTAAATTATGATTCTAACAATTGCTTTTATTCATCATCACAGTGAAATAAACAACACTGAAACAAGCATCAGTAATCAGCAAAATTGGATAATCTGCCAGTGGGATTTCTGGAGTTTAGCAAAGTAAACACATAAGATATGGTCTCCAAGCCATTTTATCAAAGGAGGCAGCAGAAACCATGCAGAGAGTTTTATTTATTTTAAATTTGTTGTTTGAGAATTTCACACATGAATTTGATGTGTTTTCTTCAAATCATCCCAGCTTCTTCCCCTGCACTCTATCTCTATCTAACACCCCCCACCACCACCGCTTTCTCTCCCATGTTCTCTGTTTGAAACTCAGAGTCCACTTCGTGTTCATGGAGACAACTTTGAATACATGCCATCTCTAGCCCCTTTCAGCATTTATATCCAGGGAAAAAAACAGGTTTAAAGAAAGTGGGTGGCTTTGAAGGAGATGAAACTACCCCAGGGGAGCTCAAAGGGCGGCTGTGAAAGAAGGAAAAGGATGACATGGCCAAAGAAGGTTGGGAGTGGGATGTGGCGGGACAGGGTGTGGCGCGGCAGGGCAGGGCAGGGCAGGGCAGGGCAGGGCAGGGCAGGGCAAGGGCTTCAAGAATGATGAACCTATTTGGAGTCTAGACAGATGACTTTGATTTCTGTTGGGCAAACTCTTGCCTTTCCATGTCATTGTGAGTACTGAGAATAGTGGGTGGAGAGGCCCTGACCTGGTTCAGAACTTCAGTACATCTGCCTTTTGATGTGTGGCCTGAGGATGGAGTTTAGAACAATGAATCCAGTCTTGGAGAAGGTATAGCTGGAATCTGGGTCACCAAACGCCACATCACATCCTCACAGACATTAGGATTCTGAGATCATAAATATTTTACCAAACAATGCAGCTGGGAGTGGACCTACTTCTGTAGTCATTAAGTTAAGGCTTACTGGTTGGGAAGTGTCACGTGACACAGTTGTGCAAAATACACTTGACATATGTTTATAATGCAGGGAGTAGTCGGGAACTTTAAATGAGGAGTAGGTGAAATTCTGATATTATTGAATTCTATCATTATTAAAGTAGATTCTTTGAAGAGTTTCTGTTAACATTTGACATTTAGGTTTGTAGCATGACTTAGTATTAGCAAGGACTCTCAGGATCAAATTCCTTTTGCTCAAGTTAGAGATCAAAAAGAAGTCCTTCAAAGTGGCTCAGAGGCCATTGTTACTCATAAACAATGTGAAAAAGAGGGAAGTGGAATGGGAAGTGGGGTCTAGGGTCAAGATATGTTCAACAAGACAACAAAGGATTTGAATATTCTTATTCAGAGACTGCTTGGAATGGGACCTTGCAGCCTCTGGGTGGAATAGAACTGGGGAGGTGTGTACAGCTCTGCTGCAGAAACAGCAGTAGGTCCTTTGAGCTTATTGTCCAATAGCAGAGGGAGAACAATGTCACCTAAAACATGTTTTTTTATCTCAGATTCGCTGGCAGACTCTGTTCCTTCGAAGCCTCACTCCCCGTCTCCCTTCACTTCCTACCTGTGTCAGGAGCCACTGTCCAGCTTTCCTATGTTTTCCTTGTGCCTTCTCACTCTGATTACACCTTCAATAAAACTCCGTCTTGAATGAACTGCCCCCATCTTCACTGGTTAGTGACGCTAAAAAAACTGTACCCTGCTCCTGCCTGCTGTCAACAGATCCTTGGATGTTTTCCAACAACCCAGCTTTCTCCGCCCTGTAACTCTATGCTTAACTTTGCAGTCCATCTCTCTTCAACATTTTCTCTTAATGACATTGCCTACTACATCTCAGAATAAATAACTTTATCAGAAAGAAATGCACTTATACTTTGTCACCGTATTCATATTGCACTTTCCAATCCAATTCCAACTCCTTCTTCCTATATGGCCCCTATTATGGGGTAAATTTTGTCCAACTAAAACTCATATAATGATTAATGCACCCTAACTCCATGTCTCTAACTATGACTATATTTGAAAGTGGTGACTAGGATAAAATTAGGTCATGTGGATAGGCCCTAACTTAGTGTGCCTTTGCCTATGCCTAAAGGAGATGGAGACAAGGCTATGGCATGGGTCAAGGGGACAAAGTAAGGAGCTGACCCCATATGCAAAATGGAAGAAATCAAACCTATTAACATCTGGACCTTGAGCTCGGCTTCTGAAGCTATGAAAGAATACATTTCTGTTGTTGAAGCCATCTGATTTGTGGCATTTTGTTAGAGCAATGTAGGAAGCTAACACCATCTATTTAAGACCCATCTCCCCTAGCTCTCAATCAGAAAGACACCCCACCCTAAATCATGCTTCACTGAAATGCCCCATACTTTTCTTCATAGTGCGCCTTACAATTGGCAATGATGAATTTATGGTATTTTCTCCTACTTTCTTTACTATGTTATAAAGTGTGTGGGTAGATCGGGGCCAGCAGAACATTTTGGGGATCAGAAGTAGCTGTGTCCTTCTAGGATCCCCTCATATCAGCTGGATGTGAACAAGTTGCATTTTACCAGTGCTAGGCCATGTGTTATATGAAAGGAGATTCAAAACAAGTTCCAACCTTCCCTGCTTCAGGCCACGCTCCACCTCTAAGGCTCTACAGAAGTTTGCAGTGGCCGCTGTCAGTAGCTCTGGCACTACAGCAAGTGCTCAGAACTTGACCAGCGTCTCTTCTCCAGAAGAGGAGGAGGAAGGACGCAAAGCATGAAGGTGGAAATGTACTGAAGAAAGAACAAGAAATCTGCCCAATGTCAGGCAAACAGCAAAGCTTCTACTCGGAGGGTTGGAGTTTCTTTGGAAACTTTGGAGTTTCTAAATCCTGTGGGTCTATGGCATTTACATGACTCACTATTTGTTAATGAAAGGATATAGAAGTTTATTAGGTAATGTATTCACCTGCTTCCTTCTGTTATTTTACCTTGAAATATACTATACATTAGACATAGTGATAGTAAAGTTTATGTCAATTTGGCTGGGCCTTGTGGTGCCTGAATATTTGGTTAACATTCTGGGGGTGACTGTGGGTGTTTCTAACTAAGATTCAAGTTGAGAGACTAGAAGAGCAACTTGCCATGTAGCAGTCAGGCCTCAAGTAATCCATGGAAGGCCTAGAACAGAAGTGGAACAGGGGTTTGCCTTCTCTGATGGTGTCTCCAGGCTGGGAAGTCACTCTTCTGACTTGGGTTTGGATTTGGGCTGGAATGTAAAGAATTGGCTCTACTGGTCTCAGGCCTTCTCCCACCGATGGTAACTGGACCATGTAATCATTGCTCCTGAGTCTCCAGCTTGTCTTGCTGTTATTAGACTACTCATTCTCCATTAACAGAATGGCCTAATTCTTCATGATAAATCTCTCTACATATACACATACACACATGCACACCACTCACAAAAATATATACACACGTATGAAAACACATACATGAGCACATACACAAACATCCACACACAAAAATATGCTTGCTTACATATGTATACCTCCTACTGATTTCATTGTTGCTAGAATCTAGTCTAACATGGTCTCTTGATTGGTATTATATTTATGAATTCTTAGCAACCAAAGGAAACTCAGGAAGCATTTATCCTCTAAACTATTTACAATGTGAATAGCCATCTGAGTCCTTACCATTTAAGATGGGTTGCAGAAAAAAAAAATGTGCTGATGTGGCAAAAGGTCCTGAGGATTTCATGTGGAATGCTGCATAGATGCATTACATGTGTGATTCTATACATTTCTCCACAATGAGGCTGCTAGATTTTTATCAGTCTCATTTTTTGAATTTTATTATGGGAAAACTTATACAAATACTTATAGCAAATTTTAGTACCCCAGTGTATCCATTGCCTTGCCTCAACAATTATCAACACATGACCATCTTCATTTAATCTCATCCCATCATTATTTTGAAATACCCCTAGACATATCCTTCCATAAATAGATGACATGCAATTAATTTATAGACACATTTTAGAACTTATCACTCAGCTGGTTTGGGTATCGTTTTTACTTCTACCTCAAGATGAATAATGGATTTATTAATTTTCTGTTTCATCTTTCTTATAGACATTCCATGAGTATGGAAATGAAATAAATCATTCTGTCTACCATGAGACATAGCTATTTATACAGATTATTCTGAGCAGAGAATTACATTTTGACTCTGTGAGTAAGTATGCGAATTCAGTAAGACTTTAGTTCTGTGGAACCCTGTTTCTGTACTTGTAGGACAAGGAACACACTTGAGAACCATGCCTTGGACGTGACACTTCACAGCTCCAGCTATTGTCCTTGTCACTGCTGTCACTCTGTGAAGTCATAGCCAGAGCGAGAATTTTCAGGTAAAACTGATGACTCATCGTTAATTCTTGTAGTAACAACAACAGCTGAGCACACAGCAGGTGCCCAGAGAATGCCTCGAAAAAGCAAAGTCATCCTTTCTTCCTTCCACAGAGCATGCCAGGTGTCCTCCAGCGCCCTTTGCAAGAGCTCTTTCCACTGTGGAGGGGAAAACAGGGCAGACTGGTCCCCTCTAATGGCATGCAGATAGAGTCTCAGCAAATGCCTTGTGATAAATCATGAAGCAAGCTAGCAGATCCTGCCTGCAGTCAATTACTCTGGGCCCAGGTCTTCGGCTTCCAATGGGCACTTGAGAGGGCCTGTGTAGCTGTAGAAATCTGAGGAAAATGGAGAAATCAAAACCAGTTCCATCTGCCACGCTGAAGATGGAGTCTGTCCAAACCTATGAACAAACCCTGATGTGCTAATTCTATGTGCTGCTGATGCTTTTGATTATCATGCGCCTCAGACAGATGGGAAGATCGCTTTGCGGTTTTTATTTAAGAAGCTCATGCACTGTAGTTTTGTGCCAAGGGTAATCAGTCACATTAAAGAATTTGCCCGAAAGTGTAACTCTACCTTGTTTACAGCTTACTAGCTAATTATGCTTGGTAAATGGACAGTCAAATACTAAGGTCAAACAGAAACTGTACCTGGCTTCAGATTATTGCATGGCAGTGGTGTGACAGGACAGGTGGCCATTTGTGAGCCACAAAAACTGTCCCTGGTGCACAGTGTGCAGCAAGCTTACTGTGGACAATATCATAGATCTGAAATATCCCCCACAGAATTGGTTTTGGCAAGGTTTTAAAAAAGTTATAGAGCAGTCACTGTTTACCATATCCACATTCTTCTCTGCACCCCTCCTACCTAACCTGGGTTTATTTGTTGGGGGGGGGGGGTCTACTCAGTTCCTCCTCTATTTCCCCAAGGTTCTACCTTCTATGTTGCCCACACTGATCTTTCACTCTACCCTGAAACACATCATCGTAAGACACCGTTAGCTTGTGTCCTCTGGTGTCCCTAGTGAGGGTCGGTTCTCATTGTTTCCTCCCCAATTCATTACCATGGGCCCCTTTCTAAAAAGGAGACCTGGTACTGCGTGGGGGCACCATAGGCATGTAGCCTATAGGGGACTTGGGAGACACACATGCCCTGTCTCTGATTGGATGGTGCTCACTCAGTTCAAGCCTTTATCATCCTGAAGTGATTTCACATCCACAGCCTCAGTCGCCTCACTCTTCTTCCGTGGTGACTCAATCTGAATACTCTTGTCATATGGATTTTTAAGAAATGCAATTCTTTACCGATTTCCTCTGCTCAAGAAACTTTAGTGAGCATCTTGCTGCTAGGATAAATCCCAAACATCCCCATGGAATGCCTGCACATCCCAGCATCAGACAGCCTTTCTTTTTCTGTCCCTCTACTTATCAATACACACTCTTTTCTTTAGCCAGAACAGTCCCTTGATCCTGGCTTAGCCCTCCTTGGTTATTGCTTTACATGTTCCTGTTTATCTTTCCTCAAACACCTTTCCAGTGTGTATTGAGAACAAGTAGGTCTTGCTGAGTTGTATTGTACTAGATGTTGAGAGTCTGAAAGGAAAAACAATGGCACACAAGAACCTGAGAACTAATATTGAGCACATAAAACTCTAATCCTGACACTTGTGAGCATTGGTCCATTGGGTGATCACTCTCAACTCTGGACCCAAGTTCCTTCATCTGTAGTTGGTCTTCTATCTTCTAGGCTTGTTGCTAGAACTAAGTGGCATTACAAACTGCATGCATGCAGTGAATTATAGCTGTTGAGACATTAAAAATATTTTGTGTCTTCAGCGCTGGGCATGGTGACTGATAAATACTTGATACTTAATGCATTGTAACTGAATCAGCTGCATTTATGTCCTTGGCATTTATTTCTGGTTACCGACACAGGTAATGACCCTTACAATAAAAATGCAGGAATGTTTAGAGCTTCTTCATATTCAGATTCATTTTATATACTTCAATATCACTCACCAAAAAAGATGTCTTCAGTTATAAACACAGGGGTTTCAGTTGGACCCAGACCTGCATGTACCATACATGAAGAAACAACCCTTTGGCAGATATGAAGGTGCACCTACCCGAATTGCAAACTGCATACAACAGAAACGGATATCTCCCCAATTTTGGCAAAAGAAATAGGTTGCTGTTACAAAAGAAAATTTTAGAGAACAAAGAATGAGAAAGAGGAAAAGATCTTCAGAACTCGGGAAGGGCAGATGTGGAGATGACTAGAGAGGACGTTTAAGTTCTGTCTAGTTCGGTTTCTGGTGCAGTTCACCATGGCCTCTGGTTTGTCAGGCGGACCAGGACAGGTCAGTCTGAGGAGCTTCAGTGGTATACAATGCCCTTGATTTCCTGTCCTGCCTGAGCATCATGTCGTCTATTATTTAGTTAATGTCTTCCTTAAATTGACCCACTTTGGTTCCAATCAAGCAAACTCAAATAAAAGTTTTATAATAGAGAAATGGAAGTCATTACCATAAGGAGGAAAAAAAGCTAGAATCAGTTTCCATAAATAGAAGAGAACTGTGAAAATAAACAGAGCTATCTTATTAAAAAGATTCTTAGCTAAAATTTCCCAGTGGAAGATTGAAGCCCAACTCTTCCTTTTCTTTAATAAAAAGAGAGATTATTAAGTGTTATGATAAAAAATAGCGTAAACCTAAGAGCTCCTCTTTCATGCAGTCTCGATGCATCAAAAGAAAACAGAAAGGAAAAGATGTGCGCACCCAGTCCCTCGATGCAGCCATCCCAGCTCAGTCAGACTCCTCTGGCCTGTCTGCAGCACAGACCCCACTGACTAATCCAGATCAAATTCTTCACATTCAATCACATCTTTCATGTAGTGAGCAAAGTTCAAGAACAGTGTTTGAATTGGCATTCCAGGCTGGGTACAGGTCAACAAAACACTCACCATTACATAATAGTTTCCTTTCTATAGATAGCATCATCCGACAATTTGATGAAACTCCTAGTACACTTTCAGAAGCTCGGCACAATCTCTATCATCAATTAAAGGGCAATAATCAAAACATCTCACCACTATAGCCTACTTTGTCCCTCACCTCCAACACCAAAGCACTCTCTCAGTTGGTAAACTATAGGTAAGAAGCAGTGTGTACCTGGAAGGAAGGAATGAATGGATTTAATAAAGGATTGAAATGAGTCTAAGTAACATTACACTCCAATTTACTGTTCTCTGGGTCTGTGTCACTGAAAAAACCACTTAATCTCATTTATTTCTAGTTCATACATTTCTCTCATATGTCTTATATATTTTTCTATTTGAAAATGAAATAAATGTTACTTAATAAGACTGTTGTAAGAATTAGAGATATTGTCTGCAAAGAATGCAATACCTGGTGGGAACTCGCAACCAATAGCTTCTGGATCCTCTCCATTCTGCCTGAAGCTGTGTTTTCCTGACACAGAGGCAACTGAGTCCTTGAGACATGGTGATAAAGTTCAGAGCAAATGGAATTGGCTATATTGGAGTACCTGGTCACCGAATCTGCCTTTACTCTGGAAAAAGAAAAAATGGATGTTGTCATTCATGTGGCCTTCATTGACCTGAACTATCTAGTCTATATCCAGTTCTGATGGCAAGTTCAATGACACAGCTGAAGCTAATAATAAACTTCGTCATCAATGAGAAGTTCCACTCCACCTCTCAGGAATGAGATCCACAGTGGGGGGACCCTGTGCTAAACATGCTGTGGGGCACTGGTCCACAGCAGAGTGGGCTGGCGATACTTGAGGGGTGAAGCAATAAGATCATCTTCTCTGTCCCTTCTGCTGGAGCTTTCATGTGCGCGATGGATACTTATGAGACGTCTAACTCATCAGTAACCAGCAATGCCTCCAGCACCTGTAACAAGTACTGGAGTCACTTGGTCAAAGTTAGCCATGCTGACTTTATAACCATGAAAGAACTCATGACCACAATCCATGCTAAGACTGAAATCTAGAGTTGTCCCTTTATGGACATGGTCACATGATTGCTCTGAGGATATCCAGAATATCATCTCTGCATCTTTTATAGCATGGCAAAAGCTTTGGTCAAATTCATCCATAAGCTGATTGGAAAACATCTTGCTATGTCTTTCTGTGTCCCCACCTCCAATGTTGTTTGATGTGGTTCTGACCTGCCATGGGAAAAAGACTGCCAAATATTGAAAACAAGAGCGTGTACAAGCAGACAAACAGAGCTCCACAGAGAATCAAATTATCTCCTGCAACTTTAACAATCATGCCCATTCTTCCATTTTGAAAACTGGAGCCAACATTATCCTCAGTTAACCATGGTGCTACACTCATTTTTTGTATGGCACTGAATTTGGCTGCAAACAGAAGGCCTTTGATCCCACGACTTTCAAGGAGTAAGGACTTCCTCTCCCTCACACACCGTGCCTCAACCCAGGCCACCAGCTCTAGTGATAATACAGGAGAAAGAGAAACCCCCTCAGCTCACAGGAAGCCCTTGGACTCAAACACTGAGAACCTATCATCATTGACATGGTTTTCTTCCCACTCTTTCTGAGGAAGAAAGAACTTAGGAAGCTCTGCCTTGTCCTGGAGCATCAGTACTCTCCATTTCGCACAGGAAAAATAGACAAGGAAGATTTAGTGTCTGCTGCTGTGACTGGTCTGAACAGTCACCTGATGAAGTAGGGGAGTAAATTGTTGCTGAAGCTTGGGCAAGAAGTCAAACATAATGACTGGAAGGTCAGGAACTTCAATTTCAACTGAAGTGTTTTGGTTTCAGCCCAATTTATTTTTGTTGATGGTGTTGATTTTTTTTTTTTTGGTCTGGGCTTTGACATGTCTTTCCTTGTTATATATATACCTTGCCTGTCCATGAGTAACAATAAAATAAATAATGTTTTCTTATAGGTACACTCAGCTCTCTGCCCATCATTGTGTAGAATTTTTCCCAGAATAACATAATTCTGTTCTCTGATAGACAGATAAATGCCCTGAATTCTATCACTACCTCTCTGGAACAATGTCAGAACCCACAGGTTAAGGGATCAACCCCACAAAATTGTCTCTACTCCAGATGTCAATCACAAGTCTACATTATCAATTCAGAAACAAACTGATAATTCTTCTTGCTCTTTTATTGAGTTCATTTGATATAGTAGCTCAGGAAACTGGGGAAATCAGTTTACTTGCTGGATTACAGCTTTATTATGAAAGAATGCAAGTCATGAATGTTCAGATGGAGATGTTCCTAACAGTAGAGGATCAGGGGCTGGGGCAGCTGTACTCTTTCCAGGCAGATTGCTTGCCTGGCTCAAGAGGTCTGTGAACCTCAAGTTTTAGGGTTTACAGAGACTTCCTTATACATATGTGGTAGATTAAGCCATTGGCTGTATGTGATCAACTCAACCTCTAGCTTCTTGGTTTCCTGCAGAAATTAGGTATAGCTAAAATCTCCAGCTCTCAGACCCCAGCTTGGTTCAATCAGTCCCCATCCTGTGGCCATCTGGGAACAACTGACCTTGAAATTTCATTAGCACACAAAACAGTTCTTTCTCATTTTAGAGATTCCAGAAACAGATATGTCTTAGTCAGTGTTCTACTGTTATAAAGTGACACCATGACCACTGCAACTCTTATAAAGGAACACATTTAATTGAGGTTGGTTAATAGGTTCAGAGGTTTAGTCCATTGTCATCATGGTGGTAGGGAGCATAGTGACATGCAGGCAGACATGGTTCTTGTGAAGTACTTAGGGTTCTACACCCAGATCTGCAGGCAGCAGGAAGAGAGAGACACTGATATGGCTTGGGTTTTTGAAATCTCTAAGCCAACCCCTAGTGACACATTTACTACAACAGGCCATACCTACTCTAACAAGGCCACACTTCCTAACACCTCTCAAGAAGTGCCACTCCCTGATGACCAAGCATTCAAACATATGAGCCTATGGAGGTTATTTTTATTCAAACCACCACAAGAGGCAAACCCCCATTTGTATTTCTTATGTCATACTCCTAAAAACAAACAAGTCCCAGGTTGAAGATCACCTTTTCAGACTGTGGCTTCTCTTTACCCCTCTATTAGGTGACCTTTATAGTTCTCTACACGAATGACTATGTTAAGAATTAAAGTGAGTCCCCTCTACCTGAGTGAATGTTATGTTAGCGGTTGAGTTACCCTCAACTCCTGTTCTCCAAGGCTCAGAGTAACTCAGGATTTAGGGAGACACTTTGGGGCTGTGGCAGGCCACTCTGTCAGTCTTTACACTGGCTATTGAACCCTCAGTCACAGTATTCCCTAGCCAGTGATCATGCCCATTGTTATATATCTCTGCTCGGATAATCAAACTCTCTTATCTGAGGACCTCTCATAAGCATGTACAGCCAAAATTCTTTCATTAGATTTTACATCCACAGTGCTTGCCTCCCTCCATCTGACTGAGCCAATATATGTTGATAACTGGACTCTAAATGAAATTCAAATGTACTCATCATTTGGTTAATGTATCTCATCTGTTCTCCATAGGATTTGTTCCCATTTTCCTTTCTCTCTTTGGGGAGTGGGAAATAATTTTTTAAATCTCTCTGGACAGGATCATTGTGTATCTTTTCCTGGGAAGATGTGAACAAATGTTTCTACAAGTTAGAGAGGGCACTGAGAGCAAACCAACGGAATGACTCCACCCAAGTCTAGCTTAGCAACCAATGAATTTATTTGGTTTACTTAAAGGAGCATGGGTAAGTCAAAGGCAGAAAGCCCACCCAAGCATGAAACTTATAAAAGTTGCACCCTGCCTCTCTCTGTCTAATTTGTGGGAGGCTCCATCAGAGTCCCCTCTCCTCTGCAGTTGTTCGGGGCTTCTAGAACCCAGAGGAAGGGCATGGCACATCTTGGAACCTTTTCAGTTATGAGAACTTCATGAGTTTCTTGCACTTACTGAGTCTGATAGAACTCACTCCTCCCAAAGAAGGGAATATTTTACTTTGGAGGAAAGATAAACAGCAGATAATAAAATGTGTGATTCATGAAATCAGACTGTGATTCCCTCTTGTTCTGACTGTAGGAGCCCATGGGAAGCACACTCCTAGACAGCAGGCTACAGCTCCTTCACTGTATTCTCACTGTGCTTCTCCATCCACTGTCCCTGGGTTTCATTTTTATAGTCCTGTGCCATATGCCTGCGATGAGCCCCCTAAGAATGATGTGGTGGATGTGCCCCCAGACCAGTCCCTATCATGCCGGAGTAGCTCACACATTTCCCATTAACAGGCTGCCTTGAATTCAGTTGAATTTGTTCCTGAGAAACATTAAGTATGGAAAGAAATGAAACTTACCCATATATAGCATAAAGAAGCCACTGTCTCTGTGGAGTGACATCAGTGTTGCACCTTGTTTGCAAATGGAATAGTGAGATGCATAGAGATTTCACACACCTATTGAGACACAAAGACTATGATCCCCACCACACCACAGAGCAGGTAGACCCCGATGCTTACAGCTTTCTTTGCATTCTGGGTTTTGCAGGGACAGGAACGCTATTTTCTGAGTGCTGTATTGATACTGCCTGTCTAACAGGTTACTGGTTGAGCCTGGTAAGCTGTAGAATTGTTCAAGCAACACAAGAAATTGATTAAACTTTAAGAATGAACAAAACAGAAGCAACCCAAGCTTGTTGCTCCCAAATGCTGTCAAGGCCTTTGCTGTGGTCCCTCAGGGAATTATTTTGTCCCTATAAAATACCTTGGCGCCAATTAAGAGATAATTCATTTTGAAATGAAATATCCTATTTTTGGAGTCGTGCCCTGAATTTTTACTTTTGCCTATAATAATCTATTGTCCTGGATACCAAAAATAGTGTTGGGTAGGGGCTATTTAAAGTGCTTCAGCAGAAAGCCTTATGTGGCCTCCTGAGCTTAGAACAAAAGAAGTTAAGTCTTGTGAAAAGTGAACTCAGTCATCAGAAGCAGACTGTGCTGGGGCGCCAGTGTTCTCATCTACCCTCCTTTTGATTTCACAACAGTGAAGGAAGCCCCAAAGATTATTCAAGGTAGAAATCTGATGCAGTGAAAGCAAATTCTTAGGGCATGGAGAGATGGTTCAGCAATGAAACCACGTGGGTCCCAGGAGTCAAACCTGGCTCTTCTAGAAGACCAGCTAGGACCCACAAGGTTGCTCACAACCATCTGTAGCTTCAATTCTAGGAGATCCAATGTCCTTTTCTGGCCTATGAGGTCACTAAGCATATACATGCTGCACAGACATACATGCAGGCAAAACACCCATATACATAAAATTAAAAAACTAATTAGTAGACTGACTTGAGAAGACTCACCTTTAGAAAACAAAACCCATAAGAAAACTTTCTTAGAACAATTGTATCTGTTTAAGTAAGATAACTCTGGGGAAAAAGACTGCTACTTTTTAAAAATTATTATTTACCCAAACCCTCAATCCTTTAGGGTCACATCACTTCCACACTGATTCTTAGGAATCCATAATATTCTTCAGCTATTGGAAGGGGGCACTCATTTCCTTACCTACTGTAAAAAAAGAAAGAAAAAGAAAAAGAAAAGAAAAAGCCACAAGCTTAGGGGCTTAATGAAAGTCAGGTTTTATTCCCTGACAGTTCTGAAGGTCAAAAGTCAGAGATCAAGTCACAAGGCTATGGTCAAGGTGGATGCAGAGTACTCTGCTCTGGAGGCTCTAGAGGAGAGCATCTGCTACCTGGCCTTGCTCCAGCCACTAGTGGCCAGGAGCAGTTCTGGACCTAAGTGCCTTCTTCCTTCCTCAAAACACACTGCAGCAGAAATGGTTCTTCCTCACACCTCTCTCCCCTCACCCTCAGTCAAGTTTCTTTCTAATTCACCATGCACAGGCATTTGTGATACATCAAAGACTCCTTGAGTGATCACTCATGCTTCTCAATCAACTTACCTAACACTGCAAGTTCTACAAGGTGGCCTTTATGGTTGCTCCTGGCTCAGTTGGCTCGCAGTTCTTTGCTATGCAAACAGCAATAGGAGAGCCTTTCCTAAGAAACATTTCAAGAGCAACAGATAAGGGGTGCCTGCAGTTTCTGGAGAGATGGTGGTCATTTATTCCATTCTAGGTGTTATAATTAGTAGCACACAGCTGTTCATGATGAAGTCTCTTATATTCCAGGTTTCACTGAAGCCTTTTCTGTTCTTTTTAAACTAAGTCTAGCTAAAGGTTCGCCAAGTTGGTTTAAATGTTCAAAACAAAAAACAAAAGTCAGATTCTTATGGCTGTAGAGATGTCTCAGTGATTAATTGTTCTTTCAGATGACCTGAGTTCCATTCTTAGCTCACTTTGGGTAGCTCACAGTTACCTGGAACTCCAACTCAAGGGGACCTGATGACTTCAGGCCTCTGCAGGAACCGGCACTCAGGTGGCATACACTCATAAATACACACCCAAGCAAATAAATAAAAATAAATCTTAAAAAAATCAAATTCTTTATTTACTTGATTTTTGCATTTTTAAAATATCATCTGGTATATATAATTTTCACCATCCATTCGTCTGTTGGTGGGCTAAGTTGATTCCAGCTCTTTGCTGTAGTGAATAAAACAGGAATCAATATGACAGAGGAGCGCAAGTGTCTTTATGGTAGGAACGTACAGTAGAACACTAGTCTTCTAAGAAATGAAACCTTAATTTGCAGGAAAACGGATGGACTTAATATATAATACTAAGTGAGGTCACACAAACTCAGAATGAAAAAAGTCTGCATGTGCTCACTCATACATGAAATCCAGTCAATAATATGTGTGTATATGTAAATAAATGTACATGTGGTACAGTATGCCATGTAAAAAGAGAACAAGAAAGGTCAAATATTGGGAGATAAGGAAGGGCTGAATGCAGGTGATAGACATGAGTTAGGAAAGAAGATGTAAAACTCATTGTATTTCTAATTCTGACATGGATTTTTCATTTTAAGTGGTGGGTAAGCACATAAAAATATATTGTAGGGTGTAGCTAGAGTTTTTCTGCCTGGCCCCCAATCAGGACAAATCTCTGTCACCTGCCAGTCCCACAGCCACTCAGACCCAACCAAGTAAACACAGAGACTTATATTGCTTACAAACTGTATGGCCGTGGCAGGCTTCTTGCTAACTGTCCTTATATCTTAAATTAATCCATTTCCATAAATCTATACCTTGCCACGTGGCTTGTGGCTTACCGGCATCTTCACATGCTGCTTGTCTTGGCAGCGGCTAGCAGTGACTCCCTCCGCCTTCCTGTTCTTTTAATTCTCTCTGTTAGTCCCGCCTATACTTCCTGCCTAGCCACTGGTCAATCAGTGTTTTATTTATTGACCAATCAGAGCAATTTGACATACAGACCATCCCACAGCATTAGGGTTCTAGTGATAGCTCAGCTTTTAAGAGCACTTGTTTTTCCAGGAGACCTGGGTTCAATTTCTACCACCCACATAGTGACTCACAACAGTCCATAATGCCACCTTCCAACCCCCCAGGGCACCAGACAGGCATTTGGTGCAGATATACATGCAAGCAAAACACTCATGCACATAAAATAAATAAATCTGATATATTATGTATATATGTACACATATGTGTATATTAGATAATAAAAGTATAAAATCTAATGTGAAGCTTGATAACTTCCATTCATATTGGCTATGATAACCATATATAAGTTCACTGTGTTGTATAACCTTTGAGTCTGATTAATTTTGGTGTGTGACTTATATTTTAATTTACAACATGCTTTTACATCATTTTGTCTGTTTCTTCTCTCTTTGTTCAGTCTTTCCTTCTACTAACTTGGGGTGGTTTGTTCTTGCTTTTTTTTTTTTTTTTTTTTTTGGTTTTTCGAGACAGGGTTTCTCAGTGTAGCTTTGTGCCTTTTCTGGAACTCACTCTGTAGCCCAGGTTGGCCTCGAACTCACAGAGATCCACATGGCTCTGCCTCCCGAGTGCTGGGATTAAAGGCGTGCGCCACCACCGCTTGGCTTGTTCTTGCTTTTCTGTTTACTCAACTTGTGTTGCAAGGTTGTTTAGACGCATCTTTTCTTTCTTTAGCTTGGTGTCTATAGCTTTGATTTCCCTGTGTGCTGTTGCTTCTGCCTCAGTGGGTTTTACCATGCTGTATTTCCACTTTCATTTGTTTTAAGAAACCACCTTTTTCCTTTTGATTTCCCTTCTCCTTGGTTTGTCTTTTCTTTTCCCTTTAGATGATCTTTCCCTTTAGTTCTCACAATGTTTGCAGTATGAAATGAGGTGCACAGATATTCACAGTTGCTGTTTCTTCCAGTTGGATTCATTCCTCTCATTGTGGAGTGACATCACGGGTTCCTCTTTTTATGTTCTAGCATCTGTTTTTATCTAGTGCAAATATACCCCTTCTGTTTCTTTTGGTCTTATTTGCATGGAACATCTCTTTTTCCAGACTGTAACTTTCACTGCATTTCTATCTCAACTCCTTCTAAGCAGCATGTTGCTAGGTTTTGTTGATTTTATATCATTTAGCCAATCTAAGTCTTCAAATCTGTTAATTTAAGATAATTTCCATTTGAGGCTATTATTAATTTGTCAAGACTCAGTCTTGCTATTTTGTTAATTTTTTTCTGGTTAGCTTGTGTTTCTTTCTTCCTTTGTGTTCATCTTTGTAGTGTTGGCAGTTTTCTATATTGATATGATTTGACTCCTTTTCTCTCTTTTTATTTCTGTTCTACAAGTGTTTTTTAATTTCCATAGACATGTCTTTAAGTTTAGAAATTATTTCCCCTTGACTGCTCTAGGCTGTGAGGCACTTGCTTGGGGTATACATTTCTGTTGTGGAATAGAATTTTTGTTTAACTATGTAAAGATGTGCTGCATTTGTTTATGCTGCAGAATAATTGTTTAACTATGGAAAGAATTCTTGCATTTGTTTATGATGCATTTGTTTAACTATGTAGAGATATGTTACTTTCGTTTATGCTGCGTGTGTTTAACTAGGTAAAGATGTGCTGCTGTTTCACATTGCCTGCCTAAGGTACCTGATTGGTCTAACAAAGAGCTGGACAGCCAATAGCTAGGCAGAGGAGGAATAGGAGGGGCTGGTGGATAGAGAGCAAAGGGGACCCAGCCAGCTAGCCAGAGCCCAGCCAGCCAGAGGCCAGTCAGACACAGAGGAAGCAGGAAAGTAGGACATACAGAATGGAAGAAAGGTAAAAAGCCCTGAGGCAAAATGTAAATGAAGAGAAACAGGTTAAATTAAGTTATAAGGGCTAGTGAGACGAGCATAAGATAAGATCAAGCATTCATAATTAACAATAAATCTTCATGTCATGATTTGGAGGCTGGCAGTCCAAGAATGTCTGCTTCACATTCGTTCACCAGGTTCTTCAGTTTGGAGATTTCTCTGTAGCTGTCCCATGTGATCACTGTCTTGGCTGGATTTCTCACTCAGATCTCACTCCCTTTATTCTCACACATCAATCACTTTCCTTGAGATTATTATGATGACAATTCTAGGCAATTCATTGATTTTTCTTCTCCTTGAGCTCAATTACTAAAACATTAGATAACATCAGCTTCATGTACTTTTTCATTGTCCCTGGGTCCTTACATTGGTGTTTTCATGGATTAGATTTGTCTCTGAATTTGATAACTTTCACAGTGAGAGATTTTCTCCTGATGGTGAGTACTAGACTATCTTCTATCTCTCTCAAATAAACAAAACCAAGAAGTACACACAAAGACATAACAAGAAAACCCACAGAAACAACTAGCCTGGGCTCACAGGGACTCACAGAGACTGAACTAATAACCAGGGAGCTTGCATAGAACCAACTTAGGTCCTCTGCACATGTGTTACAACTGGGTAGCTTGGTCTACTTGTGGGACTCCTAACAGTGGGAGCAGGGGCTGTCCCTAATGCTTTGGCTGGCTTTTGGGACCCTATTCCTCATACTGGGTTGCCTTATTCAGCCTTAATACAAGGGGAGGTATTTAGTCTTACTGCAATTTGATATGCCATGCTTTGTTGATACCCATGGGAGGTTTGCTTCTTTCTGAACAGAAACAGAGGAGGAGTGGATTTATGGGTTGGTGGAGGTGGGAAGAGGGAATGGGAGGGGAAACTGTAGTCTGGATATAAAATAAATAAATTTAATTAAAATAAAAACAACAACAAAACACCAAGACAGTCATCAAAACAAACAAAAGACCAATAAGACAAAAAAAAAAAAAAAACCAAACAAAGACAAAAAGTCTACAAAAGCAAAACTGAATTTGTTTTGGGCTGGTCAGCTACTCCTGGGCATGAGGCATGCCCTTGATTGTGGTGAGTATAACCAGTGAGAGAGACTCCACTGGAGAAAGCTGATTTCTCCTTTGCTAGCAGGTGTTAACTGCAGATGATTCCTTGGTTCAGCCTGGGATCCCATGTCCATTTCCCTTTCTCAGTGTGGAGACTCCATTTGACTTGAACTGTACAGGTTCTGTGGATGTTGTCACAGATTCTGTGTTCATATGTGCATCAATCCTGTTGTGTCTGGAAGACACTTTCCTGGCTCTTATGTTTCTACATTCTCTTTCACATAGAACCTTGAGCCTTTATGAGAGGTCTTTGATGAGTCTCCAAAGTCTTTCACTCTCTCTACATGTCCATTTGTAGTCTCTATGTTAGTTACCATCAATTGCAAGAAACTTCTCTGAGGAGGGCTGAAGGAGGCACTGGTCTGTAGGTGTAGTAATATGTCATTAGGAGTCATTTTATTGTTTTGATCCTTTACCAAAATAGTAATATTTTACTTCATAAATAGAATTAGAAATTTTTCTTTCCATTTCCATTTTGTAGAATAATTTGAGGAATATTGATGTTAATTCTTCTTTAAAGGCCTGCACAGAATCCATCTGACTCTAGATGGTTTTGGTTGGGAGACTTTTAATTACTGCTCCTATTTCACTTAGGGTATGAGTCTGTTTAAATTGCTTGTTTATCTTGATTTAACATTGGTAGGTTTACATATATATATATATATATGTATATATATATACATACATACATATATATATATATATATATATATATATATATGAATTCATCCATTTCTTTCAGATTTTCCAGTTTGGTGAAGTACAGATTTTTAAAGTATATCTTTGTTCTCCTGATTTCTTTAATGTCTGTTGTAATTCCTCCTTTCCCTATCTAATTATATTAATTTGGGTCTTCTTAGTCCATATTTTGGTTATTTTGGCTAAGGGTTTGCCACAATTTTTGATTTGATCAAAGAACTAACTCATTGTTTCATTGATTTTTTTGTAGTTTTTCATTTGTTTTGTTTCTATTTCATTGATTTCAGCTGAGTTTGTATAGTTCTTGCTATCTACTCAGTTGTGGTGTTATTTCTTGTTTTTCTGGAGCTTTTAGGGTGTCACTAAGTTACTTCTGTGAGATTTCTTTTATGATGTAGGTACTTAGTTCTATGTACTTGCCTCTTAGACCAACCAACCTCAGGTGTGACCCATGGGTTTGAGGATGTTGTGTTTCCATTTTTATTCAATTCTAAACAGTTTTAATTTCCTTCTTGATTTCTATTTTGGCATATTTTTCTTTCATTAGTGAGATGTCCAGTTTTGTAGGCTTTCTGTTGTTTCTGATATCCAGCTTTAATCTGTGGTGATCAGATAGAATGCAGGGTTTTATTTCAATTTTCTTGTATTTGTTGAGACTTGCTTTGTGTCCAAGTATGTGGATAATGTTGGAGAAGTTCCATGAGCTGCTGGGAAGAAAGTATATTCTTTTGTGTTCAGGAGAAATGTTCTGTAGATATCTGGTTTACCACATTATTTAACTCCAGCATTTCTGTTCAATTTTTCCCTGGATAACCTGTCATTGGCAAGTGTAGGACATTGATGTCACTCACTATCACTGTGTGAGGGCCAATATGTGATTTTAGCTGCAGTGGTGCTTCTTTTAGAATTTGGGGGTGCTAGTATTTGGCTCATAAATGTTTATAATTGTAGTATCCACTCTGTGGATTGTAGCCGAATTTTTAAACTGTCTTATTAAATAAGAAACAGAGCCAAATAAAGAGGTGAAAGCCTTAGAGATCAGGGAAATAGTGATAGCCACCAACCTTACCTCTTCAGCTCTGTAGCTATCAAAAGGTGAGTTACTTCCTGTCTACCCATGCCTTTATTGCCTTGCTGTTCTGCCATCTCGTTGGCTCTTAGCCCAGCTTCCTCACTTCCTTGTCACTGCCTGCCTGTACAGACCTCCAGGTCTCTATGGTTGGTACTGGGATTAAAGGTGTGTGTCACCATGCTTGGCTGTTTCCTGCCTGCCAAGTGATCAGATTAAGGGCATGTGCTACCACTGCCTGACTTCTGTGTTTATTTAAAAATGGCTGGCCTTTTCCCCCTTGATCTCCAGGCATGATTTATTTATTAATATACAAATAAAATATCACCACAGTGGCTTTTAGTTTTGGCTTGAAATCTATTTTGTCAGTCATTAAAATATCTACACCTGCTAGGGTTTTTTTTGTCCATTTGCTTGGAATACTTTTTTCCATCCTTCTATCCTAAGATGATATCTATCCTTGATGATGAGGTATATTTCTCGGATGCAACAGAAAGATAGATCTTGTTTTTTAATCCAATCTGTTAGTGTGTGTCTTTTTATTGGGGGAATTGAAATCATTAATATGAGAGATATTAATAAGCAATGCTTATTAATTACCATTATTTCGTTGTTATGATGTGAGTTTTTTACAACCTTTTTTGACTGACTTTTCTGGGATTATGTTGTATCCTCCTTGGTGTGGTTAGCTTTCTCTTTAGACTACAGTCTTCCTTCTAGTGCCTTCTCTAAAGCTGGACTGGTGGGCAGAAATTACTTAAAGTTATTTTATTGTAAAATGACTTTCTTTACTGACTGTGACTGGTAGTTTTGCTGGGTATAGTATTACAGGCTGGTGCCTGTGGTCTCAGCACACACAGAACATCCTCCCAGGCCCTCTGGCTTTCAGAGTCTCCATCTCAAAGTCAGGTGTCATTCTGATAGGCCTACTTTTATATGTGACTTGGTTTTATTTCCTTGTAGCTTTTAATATCATTTCTTTGTTGTGCACATTCAATTTTTGATTAGTATATATTGTGGGATATTTTCTTCTGATTATATCTATTTAATATCTTATGTGCTTCCTGTACTCCAATAAGCACCTCCTTCTTTAGATTGGAGAAATTTTGGATTTCCTTGATGCCTTGTTCCTGGAGTGTTTAGATTTAACACCTTCTTTGGCTGAGATGTCCATTTCTTCTACCTTGTTTTCAATGACTGAGATTCTTTCTTGTATTATAATCTGTTGGTAAGGCTGACCTGTGAGGACCTTATTTGGCAACCTAAATTTTTCATTTCTAGTTTCTTTCAGTTTGGGTTTTCTTTGGTTATTTTATTTGTTAAATTCTACTTTCATGTCTTGAATTGTTTTCATTATTTCATTAAATATGCATATCCTCTTTAAGATCTTTGAACATATTCATAATTGTTATTTTGAAGTCCTGACATGTGCTTCAGTTATACTGCATTTCTCAGGGCTACTGTAATGGGGTTATTGATTTCTGGTTTAGGCATACAGCCATGCTTTTTCATGTTTGTGTTTCTGTGCTGGGGCCCAGGCTTCTGGAATTATGGTGTTTGAAGTGTTTCTTGGTGTTGATATCTGGCCTTGTCTTTCTCAGGTGGGTGCTCTGTTCTTTGGTTGCTGTTGTACTCTCTGGTTCCTAAGGAATTTTGGTGGCCATGGGGTCCCCAGTAGAGAGTGCTGTGATGGGTCAGCAGGTGACTGTAGCTAGAAGTCTCTCCTGTCTTGCTGGGCCCTGCCGTCCATGGCCTGCTTATAAAATAATCACACAGAGGCTTACTATTATTTATAGCTACTTGGCCATTAGCTCAGGCTAACTACTGACTAGCTCTTATAATTAAACTTAGTCCATTTCTGTTAATCTATATGTCACCATGTGTTCAGTGGCTTTACCTGTGTGCCATTGCATGCTGCTCCCTGGACTGTGGGCTGGTATCTCCTGACTCGGCCTTCCTCTTCCCAGAATTCTCCTTGTCTGCTTATCCTGCCTATACTTCCTGCCTGGCTACTGGCCAATCGGCATTTTATTAAACCAATGTACAAAAGCATTGTCCCACAGCAGGTGACAGAAAGGAATGGAGATGGTCTAGGAAGAAAGATTGAGAGGGGCTCCAGGAAGGAGCTGGAGGTGGGGCTGGGATCTGCACTGAGGGGCAGAGTCCCCAGGAAATGGAGGTAAGGTGGGAGGAGGGACTCCTGTAAGCTGCTACAGGACTAAGAGTAAGTCTACAGAGGTCATAATGAGGACAGGAAAAATGGTGAAGACCACCTGAGTGCCAGCCCAGTGTGGTCTCTGGGGACCTCTGATAGAAAGTGTTTCTGGCTATTGGTGGCTGACACAATGGAATGGAGATGGGCTACAAGAGAGTCAGCAGGAAAAGAGCTAAGCTGGGTCTGTACCGAGAGACAGAGCTCTGAGTTAAATGGAGCCGCTTTTTGTTTTTTAAACATTAGCAGGCATATCTGGATTACAATGGTTTTGTAACAGAATTTGAAAGTTTGTAAGGTGTTTGAGATATTACAAAGTTGTCTTCTTTCATTAGGATTTCATTCAATATTAAAGGTTTCACACAAAATTCAGAGTTTTTTTTCTATTTCTGTAAATAAAGCCATAGGAATGCATTGTATCTGTACTTGGCTTTTGAGACTGTGAATATTTTAACAATATTAGTTCTAAATGAATGGCTATGCAATTTATTTTGATAATTCATGTTGTCTTTGATTTCTTTCATTAATGTTTTATAGTTTTCAGTTGACAGATCTGATACTTCTTTTTTAATGCTATTGTCAACAGGATTCCATCTTTTAAAATTTCTCTTTCTGACAAATCATTATTGATATAAATAAATGCATAGAAATGATTTTACATGCTGATTTTTTGTCCTTCAGTTTTCTGCATTCTTTTCTTAGGTCTAGAAGTTGCTTTGTGTTGTCTGGGTTTTTTGCATATACTGTCATTCCATCTTATAAATAAGGATACTTTTGCCTTTTTTTTCTAATCTGGATGACACCCGTTCCCTTTTCTTGTCACATTGGTCTTGTTATTACTTTGTTAATGGCTAGAAATGTTGAAAGTAGGAGGCCTTGCTCATTACAGGGAAACATTGAGATTTTCCCATTGTTTATGATACTAGTTAATGTTTTTTTTTAGAAACAGCCATTATTTTATTAGGGTAAATTCCACCTATACTTAATTGAAATTTTGTATCAAGAATTTAGTTCATGACTGGGAAGATGGCTCAGTAGGTGAGTACACTTGCCACCAAGCCTGACAACCTGCCCCCACTTGGCAGAAAGAGAAAACAGAGTCTTGCGGTTGTCCTCTGACCTACATATGTGTGCCACAGTATGTGTAAGTATTTGTGCACATGCACACAAACACAGCAAATAAATAAGTGTAATAAGATTATTGTTGAGCCTTGTCAAGTGTGCTTTTCTCTATTGAGGTGGTGATGTGATCTATGTCATTTATTCCATCAACTGATAGTATTGTCTGGTTTTTAACCAACCACATAAGGTCATAAGAGCAAATGACAGGCATAGTGTGTCAGTTTCTGCTGTGTGTGTCAGAGTCATTTGCTCGGATTTTATAATGGATGTTTGCACATTTGCTCATCAGAGCTGGATAAGAAGTTTTCTAGTGACATGTTTGGCCATCTTTGGTGTAAGTGTTTTACTGGGTCCATAAAATGAACTTAGAATTGTTTTCTCTATGTATTTTTTTTTTTTTAGGAATTAAAGAAGTATTTGTACTTTAAATGTTTGATATCATTTGCAATGACGGCATCTAGACATTCCTCATTAGCAGGTTTTAAATCCTACTTGTTATGGTTTTAGTATGAAACACCCCCACAGGCTCACATATCAAAGCCAGGTCTTCAGCTGCTGAGACACTTTGTGAGAGTCACTGGGAACCCAGGAGGTGCGGCATGACTGGAGGAAGTGGGTAACTGGGATGTCTTTGAAGCTGTATGTTCCCTTGGCCTCCACCTGTATCTCTCTCCTTTTGTTTGAGCCAGTTTCTGCTTAACCCCATTCTCTCTGCCATGATGTTCCTCACTGGACTCTCATAGCAACGGAAATCAGTGACCATGGTCTGAATTTTCTGAAGCCCAAAGCCACAATAAGGTTCCTCCATGAAGCTGTTTGCGTTGGGCATCTTGTCACATCTTGACAAAAAGCTGAGGAGCACAGGACTCCAAATACACCTGAAAGGAAACTGGAAACAATCAAATAGGAGTAAGGGCTTCACCATCCCACTTTTAACAGTGGACAGATTATCCAGACAAATTCAGCAATAAAGTATTGGACTTGAGCTACATTGTAGCCCAAACGAACACAACAGATACATATAGAATATTGTATCCAGCAGAACCAGGATACCAACTTATTCTCACTCACAAGTAAATATGCTTTAGGTCACACAATAAGACTCAAACTGAAATAAATTAAGATGATTGAAACTGTATCAAATATTCTTTCTGAACACCATGGTATAAAATTGGTAAATTTACAATGTGTAGAAACTAAATGTTATCAAATAATATTAAAATAACATCCCTGGATAGTCAGCAGGTCAAAGAAGAATCCGAAGAAAACATTAAAAACATCTTTAAAGAAACAAAGATGGAAACACAGCACACCCAAAGCTAAAAGCTACAGCAAAAACAAAAAAAACAAAAACAAACAAACAAACAAACAAAAAAAAAACCAGTTCTATAAGGAAAAGTTACAGCACAAATGCCTATGATGCCTATGATTAGTGAAAAAGAAACAGCCCGAACAACCTGACATTCTATAATAAACTAGAAAAAGAACAAACCAAACCCCAAGTTAAGAGAAGAAAGAAAATCATGTAGACCAAAGAAGAAATAAATCAAATAAACAGGAAACGTATTGAAAATATAAAAAGTGTATATTTGGTCTTTTAAAATGTAAACTGAACCAAACCATTAGTTAGACTAATTCTGCAAAAACAGTAAGACTCAAATAAACAAAACTGGGAGTGAAAATTGAGCCCCTAGAGTGGAAACTTCAGAAAGAACAGTGAGAAGCTATTATGGACAGTTATATGCAACTAACTGGATAGTCTAGAGCAGTGGGTCCCAACCTTCCTAGTGTTGTGACCCTTTAATACAGTTCTTCATGCTGTGGTGGCCCCCAAACCATAACATTATTTTCGTTGCTACTTCATAACTGTAATTTTGCTACTGTTATGAATCGTAATGTAAATATCTGGTGTGCAGGATATCTGTATGCGACCTTCATGAAAGGATCATTCCACCCCCCAAAGGGGTCACAATCCCCAGGTTGAGAACTGCTGATCTAGATCAAATGGACACAGGCCCAGACATTAGCCCCCTTGAGACCAAAACAAGAATTAAAGTACAAATGATAAACTCAACAGTAAGAAAAAAACACAACCCAGGTTAAAGAAAAATAGAATAAAAATAGCAAGTAATACCTTTCCAGAAATATGTGCAGATGGCAGATACTTCTAAAATGAGGCCCCTTGTG
>CABHPQ010162500.1:0-49347 GCA_902168405.1 Peromyscus aztecus
GGAGAGCAACTGAGCAGGAGTGAAGACCGTGAGACTTCCGTGAAGTCCATGTGTGGAAGAGCAAGAGCCAACAGAGGGTCCTGAGGAAGGGCAAGGGGCTGGCAGGAGATCCAGGGGACAGTGGGAAGCAAGTGGAGAGACTGGAGAGATGGCTCGGGTTAAGAGCCCTTACAGAGGACTCAAGTTCAGTTCCCAGCACCTACACTGAGAAACTCACAACTGCCTGGAACTTCAGCTCCAGAAGGGAAGGGCACAGGCAACTCTCGTGGAAAGGGTGGATGGTTATGCTTGTTTAGATCCCAAGAGGCAGTGCGATCAGATAGAGGTTGGCAGAGATGGAGATGGTTGGTGACCCATCTGGTCGTGGCTCTGGAAAGGTTGGTAAGAAGAGGATCATGATGGCGCAATCATGACAAGAAGGGAGGATGAGTAGAACAGTTGTGTGCGGCACAGTTGTGTGGGGCACACTGAGACATTGGGTGAGTGGTTATCTGTGGGGATGCTGTCAAAGAGGAATGAGACTTGTCTGAGGCAGAATCCTCAAGCAAGCAAGGAGATCGGGCCTAGTGAGCATGTGGAGAGATCCTGCATGGACCTTCCTATTATAGAGAGAAAGAGAACAGTGCTAGGGTGCATTTGGTCACTGAAGCCCAAGGATGCATTCTGATTGGTTCTGTTCTCTTGGGGCATCATGAAGTTGACAGCTGAGCTTAAGGTTGGAGCCGGCTTTAAGCAGAGCCAACTGGTTAGCCCAGCACAGCAGGCTGCCAAGGCCTCCCCATTCTTGTTTTCTCTACTGTGTCCAGATAATTCCTTCTCCTCTTCTGAAACCCCAGGTCCAGTGCAGGAGAGATGGCTCAGTGGGTAAGAAAATGGGGGTCTGAGTTCAAACCCCCAACATTCACATAAAAAGCCATGTGTGGCTGTGTGCACCAATAACCCCAGCTTTGTTGAGGGCAGAAACGGGAGGATTACTGGGGCTTGCTGGCCCCCTGCATAGCTCTAGGATTAGTAAGAGACCCTACCTGAAGGCAATAAGGCAAAGTATAACGGTGAAGGATACCTGACCTCCTCCTCCGGCCTCCATGCTTATGTGGGCAGGAACACTCGTCTAAGTCTACACCATACATACATATCCTAGATCGTCCTGCCGCCCTCTCTAGATGCCCCCAGGACACCATTCCCTGGACACTCTTCACAGCCTGGCTCACTGGTCCTTCCTCTCCATCATTTCTCGGTCCCAGCTCTATGCTCCTTTTAGTCTCTTTGTTCTGGGACTTGCTTTCCACTCCAGATCTGTGGTACAAGGGAAGGGGTGAAAAGAATTGTCCTCGGTGACTGCCAGAAGTGAACTCACACCAAGGGAAGGGGCTGCGGCCAAGACGACTTTGCTGACAATGGTTGGTGGGGACAATGGAAGGCACTAAGAGAAGGAGAAAGAAAAGGAGTTTACATCAGGTTAGATGTGTGGAGCCTTCTGGAAACCGGTCTAGGTGCTGAGGAAGGACAAGGAGATCAGACTAAGGATGCAACTCTCCTGCCCACGCCCAGAGCCATCTCACTCTGACGCCTCACCTTCACTTCCTTGTCTTCAATTCACTGCCTCTTTCAGGTCTCTTCAATAACCCCCACATCAAAGCCGTTCTCCATTCCTGTGTTCTCGCCTGCTTCAGCTACAGCAGTCGCCTGCTTCCCCATCCTCACGGTGATGTGTACAGTTGTGTGTCTTCCACGCTGCCATTGGAATCACTGTAATCAAATTTGGGTTCTGCTCTTACATAAACTCCATAAAAAAATTATCATCTCTCCATCATCTATAGAATAAAGTGCACATTCCTGGAAATGGCTCTCCACAGTAGCTCCTGCTCAGCACCCACTCAGGTCTCTTTGTAGCCTGGCCTCCAGGTATCCTGGTTTGCTTTCTGTGATGAAACGCTATAACCCAGAGTAACTTGGAGAGGAAAAGATTTATTTCATTTTTCACGTCCATGTCATAGTCCTCCATCGAGGGAAGTCAGGGCAGCTGAAGCAGAAATCCTGGAGGAACCCCACTTACTGGCTTGCTTTCCGTGGCTTGCTTAGTTTTCTTCCTTATACCACCCAGGACCATCTGCCCAGAGGTGGCAACACCCACATTTGACTAGGCCCTCCCACATCAATAATTGGTCAAGAAAATGGCCCACAGACATTCCTGCAGGCCAATCCGACGGGGACAGTTTTTTCCCAATTGAGGTTCCTTATTCCCAGATGACCATAGTTTGTATTAAGTTTGTCAAAATACTAACCCACTGACCAGGCTGTTCTTCTTGCCACACAGTCTTCTTTCCCCTTCTATAGCACGAATTCTAATTGGTCTTAATAATAAAAACCCAGAGTCAGATATCGAGACAAATGCTGAAGGATCAGAGGAGTAAAGGAGCTAGCCACTAGAGAGACTTCTTACCTCTACTGAATCCTCAGACCGAAAAGGGGCAAGTGCTGTCTCCACCCTGCCTTATCACTTCCTCTCTGCCCAGCCGTATCGCTTCCTGTTTCCTTCTCCCAAGTGCTGAGATTAAAGGTGTGTGCCTCCCAAGTACTGGGATCAAAGGCATGAGATCCCAAGTGCTGGGATTAAAGGTGTGTGCCACCACTGCCTGGCCTCTAGTGGCTAGCTCTGCGCTCTGATCTTTGGGCAAGCTTTATTTGTTAGAGCACAAACAAAATATCACCACACCTTTCCTGTCTAATGATTCAGCCTTGAGAGTGTACCCACTACTCACCATCCTTGTCCTGAGTGGGCAGGTTAAATAGGCCAAATAAATGCTATGCTAGATGGTGGTAAATGCCATGGAGAAAACATAGGCGGGAAAGGTTGCTGGTACTGAGGAGATGAAGTTGTGATTACGGCTGCTGGGGGCCATGAAGAGGATCATGAATCACCAGAAATGGGAGGTGGGAGGGAACAGAAAGATTCCCGAAGCCATCTAGGACCTGAGTCCAGACAGAGGAGCGTGTGAGGCTGAGTGAGGAGGTTCACAAGAAGGACGACAGGAAGTGGTTAGGTCTAAGGCACAGGGCCCTGAGTGGAGGAGAAGCCATGGGAGTGTTTGGGCAGGGAAGCAACACAGACTGAACACTCACTACTCGGTGGAGCCCTAGGTGGAGTCACCCCTGCATCTACTCACCCAGCTACAGACTCCAAAATTTGAGAGAAGCAGCTTGAAACAGAGCTGGATCCTTCTCCTTTTAGCGTCTGTCCAGGGGAGACCCACTTAGTCCATGTTTACACTGTTTGCATCCTCCCGGCAAATGCTTATGGAAGTGTGAGCTCGAGCACACATAGAGATGTAGACTCACACTTCCACGCATGCGTGATAGCTCAGAATGGACCCGTTTCAGAGTGGTTTTAGGGAGATGACCTTTCACATCACCTTGGCCCTCGGTTTCCTCACCTGTGAACCAGGATGAGAACAGTATGCAGGCAAAGGCTGTGCCATTGTGTCCGATGCTGAGGAGGCACTCAGAGCTTATTTTTTCCCTCTCTGTCCTCTACTGAACCTCTTGCAATTTAAATGACCACTCAGGCCTTTTCACCCTGACCATGGCCTCATACTTTCAGATCACATGCCAATGAATACATTGGATTTGGATGACTCCAATTGACCTAGCTTTAATATCATTTTGACCGCTAAAGGAATTTATTAATGTGATTAAGATAAATCTGTTCTCTTCCCCATTTAAATAGAGGTGAAAGAATTTTACATACTGCACCAAAAAGAAAGTCATTCACCTAAACAATAAAACACAATCAAATTAGAGTACATAACTATTCCGTGCTCACTAATTATATACATATGTATGCATTTGCTATGTATGTATATATTGAAAAATATGTATGCATTTAGAATATATTCTCATACACCACATGTGCATCTCCATCAGGTGATGAGTTGGAGATCCTGATCTGCATCAGGATAAAATAGCCTAACCTGAAGAAGGCATTAGTGATAGTTTCCACAGAAGCTCTGAGCTTTAGAAAATGTTAATGGCACAGAACTCACGTATAAATACAAGCTACTAAGAGCAGTGGTAATTAAATGCAATGTCAACAGAGGCACATTATCTAATGAGCTGTTTTCAGAAGTTAATAACGTGATTAATCACTGATTGATACAAACCGTGGAAAGAGAAATTCTTCTATACTAATAGGATTCGGAGCCCAAGGGCAGCCAGATAACAGGCAGAACTTGGCTAACAAGGGACCAGCTGAAGTCGAGGTGGTTGAGGTAAGAGGGAGGCCAGCTGGCTCCTCAGACAGATTGTCCCCATGTGGCACTTACCAGTGGAGCTTTTGTATTGCAGGGTCTAAGTCCTCAGCTTCGAGGGCCAAGCAGCCTCTAGAGTTCAGCAGAGTTGGGAAGACTCATGCTTACCAAACATGTAAGAGACCAAAATATAAAGTAGACTGTAAGTAAACTAATTTAAAATATGGACTAGAATTACCATGGAGATTGGGATTTTCTTTCTAGCTTGGTCTCATTGCAATAGGTATAATAGCATTTGATGTTCTCAAGTCTTGAGCTTCTGGTTAAGCACTCCTTATATGGAAGGCCCCATGTTCGGTCCTGAGGACGCCCCTATGATTCACATGTGCCCACACGTGCATGCATGCACGGGTGTACACACACAGTGGAGGGGTGACAAGGTGAGCAAATGCCCATGCTGACATGTGTTTTAGAGCCTTGCTGCTGTGACCAGAGGCCTGGTACAGAGACATCACCCAGGAGCTTTTGGGAAGGCAGAGTCTGGAAGAACCTGGTGATGATTCGTATGCAGGATGCTAGGTATGCAGAAGAGAGTCCACACTGATGGCGAGGTGATGGCCGGCCTAGCTGTGGAGCAGGAATGGAGATGAAAATGTCTCAGGGAGAACAGATCAGGGAGGGAGAGAATCAAGAGCTGTGGTCTGGAGGTCAGTGTGATGAGTTAGTGTATAACAGAGCTGGCTGCCAAGCCTGATCTGAGTTTGATTCCCAGGATCCACTTGGTGGAGGGAGAGAACCAACTAACCAAAAGAAGTTGTCCTCTGTCCTCTGGCCTTAGCGACAGCAGTTAGCTAAGCCTAATAGGCTGACACCCAGACCCAACCCCTGCATTCAGGGCATGCTCCCTACCAAGCCACGTCCCCCTTGGTCTTAGTTCCTCTCTAGATCACTGCAGGCATCCCTTCCTTCCTATGACTCCTCCCACGGGCTTCTGTGTGGACTCCTGTTTTACTTCTGAAATTGACCCTTTTGACTTGACTGAAGTGTTCCCTAAAAATCCCTGTGTATAATCCTGAGAGGCTCATTCACTTCACATTAAAGGCCTTTCCTCGTTCCCACATTTTCCTAACCCAACTTAACAAAACATTGAAAGATTTAGGCAGTAAATAACCATGTACCCACCCTTCCAGGACCCACAGTTAGCACTTTACTATTTTTTTTTTTTATCATGTATTGGTTTAATCTCGCCTCCGCCCCTGCCCCGTGTATTTCAAGTGAGTCACAAACATTTGCAGAGGCCAACCCTAAACATGTTGGTGTGCATATCACTAACCAGAATTTACCATCCGCTTGTGACGCTGCAATAAAACGTACACACAGTGAGGATGTACAGATCTTAAATGTGCCATCTGAAGCGTTTTGACAAATGCTCACAGCTGTATGAACCAAGTCATTATCATGGTACAGAGCGGCGTGGCCGGCTCCCCATCATCCCTCGGGATTACGTTCCTGCCCCGCCCCCTGAAGGCACCTGCTGTTCTTGTAACTTATCCCCCTGCAGACAACAGTCTGGTCCTTGTGGTTAGTCGGAGGCATTTCTAAGCTTCTCAGACATGTTCCGTTCCGAGGGAGATCCATCTGCTCAGGTTACATTTTATTCACTGCTCACTCACAGGGGGATTTCACTGCTACAGTTGGAGTCATCTCTTGGTGGCTCTTGCCTCCTGACTCCAACATACATGTCTTTTGTTTGTGTTTGTGTGTTGCTGGGAACTTGCCATCTCAGCTAGTCTGGCTAGCCAGTGGACTCCTGAGGTTTGCTTGTTTCTGACCCCCTCCCCCCTGCTCAGTGCAGGCACACATAACCATGCCTAGATTTCTACGCGGGTGCTGGGGACTTGAACTCAGGTCCTCATGCTTTCAGGAAAAAAACTCTTACCCACTGAGCAAGGAGAATGGACACTAATTGGTGTTCCTCTTTGTGCTCTTGGGAACAGTGGAAGCTGCTGTCAACTGAGCATCTGTTAGGGGCCACACTACAGCACCACAAAGTGATGCTCTCATTTTACAGTCCAGGAAACTGAGACTCAGAGAGCTTGAGCAACTTGCCCAAGGTCACACAGCTGCGGAGGCTGAGGCTTTTGATTTCTACCTCTCCCTGTCTCCCGATGTGGGGTTGGGAGTTCCATTTGGGTGACTTTTCCCTACGGAGGACCCCTTGTCACGTGCTTCTCACTGGCTCTTTCCCGCAGCCGTGGTGAAGAATCCACCCAACAACCTGTGGATCATCGCCGCAGTGCTGGCGCCCATTGCCGTGGTCACTGTCATCATCATCATCATCACTGCTGTGCTCTGTAGGAAGAACAAGAGTGACTTCAAGCCAGAAACCATGATAAACCTGCCTCAGAGAGCAAAGGTACGTGTGGGCACGGGGAGAGCCGGCAGTCTGCCCCGAGGCTCCACCTGCCTTCTGAGGTCATCACGTACCTTCAGAAACATATCACACACCCTCATTCCGAAGGAGACCCTCTCTGTCATAATCAGCGTGTAACACATGCTTCTCTGCTGCATGCTGTCTCCCACCAACACTTTCAAGTAGCTGACACATGGGGTGTCTCTCATCATCACCATATCCTCTCGGGGAATGACCACTATTTTACAGACAGAGAAACTGAGGCACCGGCAACTGGCGGCAAGAAAGACGTGAAGAGACCTTAGATGTCTTTAATAGTTGGGCCCCACCTCCTTGTACAGCAGAAAGTAACTCCTTCCTCTCCCTCCTGGTTACATGGACAGTTAGCAGCAGAACTGAAGGCGAGACTAAGTAAGCCCGCAGCTGTGGGAACATCCTAGCCTCCGATGTGAAGGTTAGCTTGGGAAGATGACAGGGCCAAGAAGCGGGGGCTCCGGGAGTGAGATCAGTGCCCTTTTGAAATAAGCTGCAGGGGACGCGGGCCTCCTCCACCACATGCACACACAAGAAGTGGGCAGTGCCCAGCCCCGCAGTGAGCCCTCACCGAAGCCCTGCTGTACCGGCACCGTAACCTCGGCCTTCCAGCCTCAGAACTATACCTGCCTTTTATAAGCCCCTTGATGAATGGTGTTTGTTGTAGTGGCCCAGGCTGACCAAGACAAGGTCTCTTGGCTCCTACATGAAACCTCTTGGGGCACACAGACGCCGAGACGTTTCCCTGTCCCCCTGATGACTCTGCTCTGCAGCTGTCGTGATGGACCAGCTATCGGTTAGGCTGGCGACTACCAGATACCAATTCAGTAGCTCAAAGAGCGCCTGGCCTAGCCCTGTCCTTCCTCTGTCTCCTGGATGTCTCTTCCCCCAACCACCTCCGGTGACCAGGAGGGCGGTGGGCTGAAGATGGAAGGCATTCTGAAGCTGACTTTCCAGTCACGTAGCTGCCTTCGTGATAGTCCCTGTGGTAAACGTCCAATCTGTAACACCCGGTGTTTAAGTAACGCCTTACACTCTGCCGCCTCTTCTAGGTCCGTCACCTCATTTGCTCTCCACAGCTGTCCTGGGAGGTAGGTCACAGTCAGGGCAGGTTTCATTATTCTCACTTAACTGCCAAGAAATCTGGGGGAGAGACATAGGGACTTGTCCAGTCATACCACAAACAAAGGGGTGACTAAGGCCTGCATCTGTGTACGTGTGTGTGTGTATGTGTGTGTGTGTGTGTATGTGTGTTGTATGTACTTGTTTGTGTGGATGCACATGCAGTATGTATGGATATGGGCGGGGACCAGAAGTTTCTGTCAGGTGAGATGTCTTCCTCTCTCACTTCCCATCTTAATGTTTTCAGTCTCTAACTGAACCGGAAGCTCCCTGAATGGGTCCAGGCTGGCTGGCCAGCGAGCTTCAGGCCCTGCCTGACTCTGCTGTCCCCTATCAGCTCCAGGGTTACAGATATGTGCCACCACACCCAGCTTTGACCCGGGCTCTGGAGATCCAAACTCGTTCATGTACAGCAGGCACTTTAACGACTGAGTCTTCTCCCCAGCCCTCTCAGAGCTCACTGTACATTATACACCCACCCACCCGCACTCTGAGACTTGGCGGGGTTTCCGCTCCCAGCTCTGAACCCCTAAACTCCATCTGGCCATGTAGACATGGGACAGCAAGTTACCACTCCTTCTGACTCCCTACACATTGCCATTTGTGTCAGCCATGGGGTGTGTCCTTGGAGGGTCATGCTGGGCTGTTGGCATGAGCACAGCTCACTTGAGTATAAGAAATCAAAGGTGCTTTTATTCCACAGCAAGCAGATACATCTGTGGGGAAGCTGGAGCCTGATTAGATGGTCTTGTCTCCTGAGGCACCAACCCCCAAAGAATGTTGTTCTGTGTCTGTTGACATAAGGCACCTGCTTCCCAGACACGGTGGGGTGTTGGGGAGAAGGGTACCCTGGGAATTGTCGAGCTGTGAAAAACGAGACTGCTCCAAGACAGAATATTTCATTTTCATCTAAGCTTGCTTACGACGTGAATCTTTTTAGACATAACAAGTAATTATCAGAATCACAGCCGAGTCCAGGAATGCAAAACACGCCATACTGGAGTTGGAAAGGGAAGCTCTGAGTTAAACCAAAATCTTCATTCATCTGCCGAGATGAGCATCATCCCTCCTGGCTCGAAAGCTCTCTGGAGCTAGAACGGATGAAACATTGGTGGCTCCTCCCGTGTGCCTTCCCCAGGCACGGTGCTTCTTGGACTCCTTACCTGGTGCTGAAAATCAAGCCGACCTATGTGCCGTGAGCTGGCTGCGAGCTCCTGTGTGTGGTTCAGCGGGTTGTCTCTCCCACAGTGAGGGTGTGTGAGGCTCTTCAATTCCCAAAGCCCCTTTGTTGCAGGAAACCAGCAGAGTGGAACAGCCTAGCGCTGCAGTCCTGCTGGGGAGAGTCAGGGGCACTGCAGTGTTTGAGAGGCTGCTGCAAGGGAAGTGTGAGCAGAATTCAGTGAATGCCAAGGGGCAAGGCACAATAAGAAAATTAGCCATGGCCACCAATCGGTAGCCAGGGCAGGCAGCCTCGGGGACGTTGCTGCATCCTTAGAATGCACGCTGCGGAACCAGAGGAGATCCTGGGGACCCGTCCTAAGACTCAGTAATATACTTCGCATGCTAAGCCAAGAAGGCCAGTGAGGATTGTACACCCTCTTCCGAGACAAGGCACACAGACACACCCTGTTGCTATTGTCAGCGAGGTTTCTGCAGGGAGAGCTCTGAGAACATGGTATCGTGGCTTTCCTTACCTCCTTTCTTCCTGGTCACCCCCTCTTTATTCTTTGTCAATGAATTCGCAGCCAGCTCTCCCTTCATATAAAGAGAACGTAGTAGTGGGGACAGGCATTTTTAAGAGAAAATCACTAGAGCCCACCCAGATGCAGGCTAGGCCTGGCTTGCAGTGGCTAGCACAAATTGCTTGGGACAGGCCACTCTTCCCCTATGAACAGCCACTGTTTCCCTCTTTCCCACATACTACCTATATGATCTTAGCACAGCTGTATGACCTCCTTGTGCCTCAAGTGTCCCATCTGTCTAATGGGGAGAGTAGCACTGTTTATGGGTAGGCAGCTGTAAAGATGAAGTGAACTAAGGTATGCAAATTGCTTTACGCTCTGCCGGGTCTACGTAAAATGTCACATACAAATTGACTTGTATTGTTTCATGTACTTTTGTCTTAAAAAGTAACATAACTGTCCGACTTTAAAAAATTGTTGGAGATTACTACTACTACTACTACTACTACTACTACTACTACTACTACTACTAGTAGTGATGATGGTGGTGGTTCTAGGGATTGAATCTAGTCCTTTGTGCATGGAAGGAAAGTGCTCTACCACTGAACTATATATCCCCAGTGTAGAAAGTATTATTTTGATTTGGTAAATGTATGAAACTCACTAGAGTAATATTGTATTATTGAGGTTGGAAGTTACCAATGTGTGTCAGATGGGCAATTGATCGCTGTCAGGTTAAGCCCATTGTCCTGAGAGTCAGAAAAGCCAGGACCTAGTCTTCAGTTTTTATCACTTAGCTGTGTTCTCTTGGGCATTCACTGACCCTCTCTGAGCTTTTGTATTTTTTCCTACAACATGAAGGCTAATGTTTACCTTGCGTTCATCTTTCAAAAAGAGAGATCAATGCTTTGTGTGCTACACCAAACACTTGTGTAGATTATTTTAATGATTAACTTACTAACAATGGCTACCTTGGAAGCTGTCATTTCTTAATGTCTCTGTTTTCACACACTCATAAGTGACCCAGACTTCAGAAGTATCGAGTGGATAAAAAGTGTGAAGGATGAGGGGTCAACTAGAGAGCAGTAGGCACAGCGTGAAGACAGAACCGAGCCACCTTGTCCCGTCACTGGGTTCTTGGGAAGTCTTAGCTACTGGAGACTTCTCATCACTCACAGACGAGCCCATGTTGTCAGGCAGAAACCAGGCCACGCACAGCAAACAATGCTCAGATAAGATGGTCGGCCCGTCACACGTATTTTACTGACGGTCTCTTCTCAAAGCTGTCACTGGGGACACTTCTCTAGAAGTATGACTTCAAACTTTCTTCCTCCTCACAGCCCGTGCAAGGCTTTGACTACGCCAAGCAGCATCTGGGCCAGCAAGGGGCGGATGAGGAGGTCATCCCTGTGACACAGGAAACGGTGGTCCTCCCCATACCTGTCAGAGACACTCCTCAAGAACGAGAAGCAGCTCAGGATGGGAGCACCATCAAGACGGCTAAGTCCACTGAGACCAGAAAGAGGTAGGCGTGGGCCAGCTTCACCCTCTTGTCAGCAAGAGAAATAACTGATGACGGCGAGAGCTGTGGTCCTCAAGTGAGTTCCATTGCTCTCTTTAACCCCGCCCCCACGCTCCCTTTGAATATTGAAAAGGAGAGGAAGAGAGACGATAGGGATCATAATGCCTGCTCCACACAAGCCACGCTTGTGAGAACTCTTGGTTGATCAGCCACAACACTGGAGAGGTAGCCCTTCTATTTATGATAACAAATTTGGCTCTGACGTCACATTGTCAACACCTCTTAAAATAGGTGCCTTTGATTCATAATAGTTGTGTTTTACCAGCAGTGTCTCCTAAAGCTACCGCTTTCAGTCAGAATCACATGCTGAGTTTTTACTATGAGCAAATCTCTTTGAAACAATTGAGGATAGTTATTGTTTGTTTTTGCTCTTTTGGGGGCCTACCACCCTGCTCCCAAATAAATCACACATGGAAGCTTATTCATAATTATAAATGCCTGGCCTTAACTTGGCTTGTCTCTTGCCAGCTTTCCTTAACTTAAATTATCCTGTTTACCTTTTGCCTCTGGGCTTTTCCTGTTCTCTTACTTCTGTAAATCTTACTCTTACTCTGTGGCTTGCTGTGTAGCTGGGTGGCTGGCCCCTGGAGTCCTCCTCTTTTTCTGGCTCCCAGATTTCTCCTTCTATGTATTCTCACTGACTGCCAGCCCTGCCTATCCTTTCTCCTGCATCGACACTGGCTGTTCAGCTCTTTATTAGACGATCAGGTGTTTTACAGAGGCACGTAAGCAACACAGCTTCACGGAGCTAAACAAATGCAACATAAACAAAAGTAACACACCTTAAAACAGAGGATGGTGGCTGACATTAACTTCAGACCTTCACATACACATGCACACCCACACCTGTGCCTACACATGTGTGAACACTCATACACATACAGATGGAAAAAGGAGAAATAAAAAGGAAAAATAACCAGAGCTCTTTGACTGGCATTGAAGGACTGTAAAAATGTGTCAGGTTGATTTCTGCCCCCGCCCCCAAGAATCCTGGGATGGGAGAGACATGGAGATTAATGATGGAAGAGCAAGCATGACAATTCGAGGTACCCACAGTGGGGTCTGAGGAAAGCACAGTGGCAGAGACAACAGAGACCCACGGTGCCATCCAGGCATTTGTCACACAGCAGGCCTTCCCACTGAACCTCCAAGGGTGAAGGGTCGGAGTAGGTGGGATGGGTAAAGGCATCGTCTGATGTGGGGAGAGAAATGAGGTGAGTTTGGGCTTCTGCCCACAGCGTTTCCCTGAAGTCCAGCCTTCACAGTGGTTAGGACACAGTAAAATATGAGAACAGAAGATGGATTCAAATTTTGGATGGCCTTGACCGCCAGGCTCAGGAGACTGACCTGATTCTACAGGCCATGAGAAGCCACTGGAAACTCTTCCAAGGAGCAGTGGCATCCAGCCTGTACGTTAGAACCATTCTCAAGGTGACATAGATGATAGATGGGAAAGATTAGGCTGGAGGCTGGAGAGTCATTACGAAGGTTTTGGAATGGCCATGTGGAGAGCCAGTGGAGCCAGGGGCAGGCCCCATTCGTTAGCTAAAGCAACGTTCCTTGGCAAGCCATTTTCCCTTGCTTTAAAGCACTGTGGAAGCTAGAAACACCTCCTCTTCCCTGCATCCATCTCTTCTCATTCTCTTTATTTAACAGAGATGTATTGTCTATTTGCTGTCTACCAACCTCTGGAGCTATCCCAGGGAACAAGACAAACTTTCTACTCATGTGGAAGTTACCATCTGGAGTGGAGTGGAGAGAGAGAGTGGGGGGAGGGGCTATTTTAGATAGAAAATCGGGGAAGACCTTACTGATTAGTGTCACTAGAAAAAGAGACTGCCGGGCAGTGGTGGCGCACGCCTTTAATCCCAGCACTCGGGAGGCAGAGGCAGGCGGATCTCTGTGAGTTCCAGGCCAGCCTGGTCTACAAAGCGAGTTCCAGGAAAGGCGCAAAGCTACACAGAGAAACCCTGTCTCAAAAAACAAACAAACAAAACAGAAAAAGATACCATTGAAATGATGTGTCAGCCATGGGGAGGCTTGCTAGTGCAGGAAAGTTCCAAGCAGATGGAGCAGTATGTGCAAAGTCCAGAGGTGGGGAGTTCTTAGCATGCCTGAAGCAAAGCGATGCGGTCAAGAAGGCTGGTGTGTCTTCTTGATGAAGGAAACAGCAGCAGATGAATCAGGGGAGCTGCCTGTGGCGGGTGTGGCGGGTATTAGAGACCAAAGTCAGACTGGGATTTGTAGTGTAGATGAAGATCAGAAGTCATGGGGGGGGGCTTGAAAAGAGGAATGACGTGCTGTGATGGATTAAAGGTTGGCTCTGTGTGGAAAACAGACAAGAGGTTCATGGGAGAAGGAAACCTCAGGAGGCACAGCTAGGAGACAGAGGCATGGATGGTGAGTACCATCCATGGGGAGCAGCTGGACTGTTAAGAAATGCTGTGGAGGAAGCCGGTGACAGGTTGCCATAGGATTTGGAAATGAGTGAAGAGCATTTGCCATGTGTTTGTGTTAGTGAGGGCCGGAAGGGGAGCAACTGATCTGTCACCAGTGGATACACAAATGGAAGGGCTGAGAATCATGAATCCTGTGAGTCTGGAGTTCGCAGGAGGGGCTCGGAGTGGAGCTACAGTTATGGGAGTTGGTGGAGTTCTGTTTTCCTACGAGACAGGAAAGAGTCGTCTAGGAGGGAGAGACAGACAAAGGAAGAGCTCCAGGAAGGAAGCCTTGGAAGCAGTGCAGTGCGTAGAGAGGCAGGCGATGAGCCAGTCACCAAAGCAGAGTGGAATTGCAAACAAGGGTGAGACAAGACAAGGAGCCAAGAGACAAAGTAGTTTGAGGGAGAAGGGAGTCCATGTGGATCATTAATCTCCGTGTCTCAAGAGTCTTGGGGGCAGACTTCCACCTGACGCATTTTTACAGTCCTTCTAATGCTAGTCAAAGAGTTCTGGTTATCTTCCTTTCTCTTGTGTCTTTTTCCATTTTCATGTGTAGGTGGTGTGCAAGTGTGTGTGTATGAGTGTTCACACATGTGTAGGCACAGGTGTGGGTGCGCATGCGCATGTGGAGGTGTGACGTTAACGTCAGCCACCATCCTCAATTGCTTCAAAGAGCTTGGCTCATAGAAAAAACTGCATGAAGTCAAGCAAGGAAGTTCTGTTTTATTCTAGAAGCTCTTGGTACCTTAAAATGAAGTAAAGAACAGAGTGGTGTATGGCTAGAGTTTTCCTGCCTGGCCCACGGTCAGGATAAATCTCTTTCACCTGCCAGTCCCACAGCCGCTCAGACCCAACCAAGTAAACACAGAGACTTATATTGCTTACAAACTGTATGGCCGTGGCAGGCTTCTTGCTAACTGTCCTTATATCTTAAATTAATCCATTTCTGTAAATCTATACCTTGCCACATGGCTCGTGGCTTACCAGCATCTTTACATGCTGCTTGTCCTGGCGGTGGCTGGCAGAGACTCCCTCCGCCTTCCTGTTCTTTTTATTCTCTCTGTTAGTCCCGCCTATACTTCCTGCCTAGCCACTGGCCAATCAGTGTTTTATTAGCAACACATTTGCCATACAGAACATCCCACAGCAGTGGTGGATTTCATCTTATGTGGAAAATAAAGCTGAAGGCGTGAACTAGTCATCTACAGCCCCATAACAAAGCACCCCAAAACTCCAGTGCTTAAAACAAACTGCCGTTCATTCAGCTTATGATTTGGGTGGGTCAGTAGCTTGAGTTCTGCTGGATGGTTCTTCTGGTCCATGCCGGCTGATGTTATCTGGAATTACCAGCACATCCATCAGGTGATAGAAACTGAGTCAACAAGGCTTTGGTGCCTGCAGCCTTGCCTGGGGTGGCCCAGGACGCTAGTCCTCTCTCCACACGGGCTCATGTTTCAGCAGGCTAGTTCCCACAGACTTTTTCACAAGGGGGTTCCGAGGGTCCAAAGGCAGCAAGAAAAACAGCCCCCAACACAGACGTTGCTCAAGTCTCTGCTTCTGTCATGCTTCTTTCCTTCCTGTTGACCAACCAAGTCACGTGGTCAAGTTCAGCGACACTGTGGAAGACTTCCCAAAGTTTGCTTGCACGGAGGTGTGAACAACGTTGGGACAGGCACTGCAGTGGTCTACCCGGCACAGGAGAGCAAGCCGAGCAGAGTCAGAGCACATGCAGACAGATGGTTCATCGAGAGGACTCATCCCTTTGTGACTTAGAGCATCATTCTCATGCTGATCCTTGCCAAGCACAATAAAGTCATGTTGACAACTTCTCATCCCTTTACAAGAAACTGGAAAGGAAGAATTACTAAATTAAGATATTGATGTAGCACTTCGAGGAAGAATAAAAATTCTTTCCTACCTATTCAAATTGAGTCATTTAAATCCTGTAGGGATCGATTTTTGAAATTTGTTTGAAAACAAGTACTTCTTGAGTTAGCAAGGAGTCACCTCTTGGTAATTAAGTTCAATTATGTATTCCCATTTTTTTTATTAAGAAATGTTAGCTTATGAAATAGAGAGGAAGGGAGCATTTCTACACTGCAGCATGATTTCTCCATCTGCTTCATTATTTCATCATAAAAGTGTAATTTTACCAAGGGCTAGCTATATCTTTGCCCAGGCTATCACATGAACCTCATCTCTGTTCACATATGTCTGATCATGAAACTCTAAGATCATTTGTGGAGACTGTGTTCATGTATAGTGTATGCATGTTTGAGTGTGTGCATGTATCCACATTCATGCGGAGACCAAAGGTCAATGTCAGGTGTCTTCCTCTATGGCTCTCCTCCTCCTCCTCCTCCTCCTCCTCCTCCTGTTTTTGTTCACTGAACCCAGCGCTTACCAACTGGGTAGATTAGTTGACCATCAAGCCCTAGGGATGCGCGTGTCTCTGCCCCTGCACTCGGGTTACAGATATGCACCACCAAACTCAGGTTCTCTTGCTTCATGGCAGGTACCTTACCAACTGAGCCTTCTCCCCAGCCCCGTTTTAAGTACCAAATCTAAGAGCAAACCCATTATGAATCAGGTTTCTGGTGTCCCCATCTTGCCACATCCACTTCTTCATTCTGGCTACCTGTAGACTGACTGTAGGCCCTCCCAGAATGGGTCTGCTAGATGAACCCCCAAATTTTGCAAGTGAAAACCAATGATTTAATAGTTATTGATATTCTTACATTTTTTAAAGATTCTTTAAAGACAGAAGACTGAGCATTCTGTCATTTCTGGGCTACCTGATAGGTGTTCCGGTCCCCTTCCCACTGTCTGGGGACTTGGTGATGTTATTTTGTTCGTCTGTGGCTGGGATTAATGAGCCAGGCCAAGGTTGATGGGTAGTCAGCCTCACAGGACCAGCTGTTGGAAAAGGACTCTTACATTGTGATGAGCCATACTGTTTAGGAATTGGTTAGTCCCCACACACATTCTGCATCTGCCCGCAGTTCCAGAAAAGGGACCGTTGAGCTCTGTAACCTTAAATCTCAGTATCACAGCTGACATGTATTTGCTTTCAAAGGTACTTTTATTAGTGTCGTGTGCACACATACACTACACACACACTTTCTTTTTTTGACCAGGAGTTTGGAGTTGATACTCACTGAAAACAGAGGTATAGAGACAGAAACAAAGAATAAAGCAGATTGGATTTTTCTCCACAGAAATGTGCTCGCTGACATCTCCTCAGAGTGAGAGAAACATCAGAAGATTCTTTCAGGATCAAATGGGGAAAAGGAATTAAAATGTTACAAAAATCACTAAGCAGCTTACAAATGTAAAATAGACCACAAAACACTTTCCCCTCTCCCACCCTCCCGAGTTAAATGAAAACCTTTTTATTCAATAAAACCAGCTGGAGAGTAGGTGCTGTTAGCTCTCAGATTCTGAAAACAATTCAAGGGCATATGTCTCCTCTCTTGTCTCTCTGTCTCTGTCTCTATCTCTCTGTGTGTGTACCTTCCCCCACAACCAGCATTCAGTGGTCAAATAGCTGTTGGGTACTCTCTCTCTCTCTCTCTCTCTCTCTCTCTCTCTCTCTCTCTCTTGAGAGAGAGAAAGTATATATTCAATCACTTAATGCCTGATCTATATTTCCTACCTTTGTAGTACTAATGTTGCAAAACGTTGAAATTTTTTTCAGCCACATAAGTTTGAAGATGCTGCATTAAGTGAAACAAAACGAATCCAAGACAGAATTGATCAGAGCCTCTGACATGCTGCCACAGTTAGAGGTAGCCAAAGAAGGAAGGCAGAAACCATTTCCCAAGCCCGTGTCTAGATGTTTAGTTCTTGTGTGCTGTAGAACAGACCTGGCAGGTGCTGCCTCATCCCAGACGGCCTAACCTTCACGACTGGTGACTTGTAGAGTTCTGTCTCAGTTAGGGTTTCTGTGGCTTTGATGAAACACCATAACCAAAAAGCAAGAAAGGGTTTATTTGGCTTACACCTCCACACTGCTGTTCATCATAGCAGTAAGTCAGGACAGGAACTCAAGCAGGGCAGGAACTTGGAGGCAGGAGCTGATGCAGAGGCCATGGAGGGGTGCTACTTGCTGGCCTGCTTCCCCTGGCTTGCTGGGCCTGCTTTCTTATAGAAGCCAGGACCACCAGCCCAGGGATGGCACCACCCACAGTGGGCTGGACCCTCCCCCATCAATCACTAATTAAGAAAATGCTCTACAGCCAGATCTTAGGGAGGCATTTTTTCAATTGAGGTTCCCTCCTTTCAGATAACTAGTTTGTGTGTCAAGTCGACATAGGACTAACCAGCACAGGTGCCAACATGCACAGAACCGAGCATTCTAAGTCACACAGGCGGTGGAAGAGGAAGAGGAGGAGGAAGAAGGGTGCGTGTGCTGGAATACACAGCTCCCCCCAGCGATCAAGGCATTGAGTCCAGGCAGTTTTTCATTGCGGGCATTAGTGGATTGTGTTTTCTAATGGGGACAGCTGACGGTAGAGGAACAAGAGATCTCTAGGTATTTGTCCCCTGATCATCTTCCACTCAGGGAGGTCAGTACTTTTGCTTAGTCTACCCCCAGGTGGGCTGTGAGGTTTGAGGGAGCGCACACCTCCAGAGGCAGCACAGTCTCCAGAGCCCATTTTCCCAGAGTTCTGGAGGGAGAATACCGTGCTGAGGAAGGATGAAGGTCCTTTACGTGCTCCCGTCTGAGCAAGAAGGATGACTGAGACATTGAAGCAAGGGTGTGCTGGGGGAAGGGGGACTTGTCACCGCCTCACTTGGCCCCGGACACCACTCCCAGCCTCCATAACGCTCACGTCCCACACTTTCTGAGGTGGGCCATCTCCAAGTCAGGGATCATTATGACCAGAGACCAGGTTTGGAGGCACTCAGTGTAGTCCCTGGCACATAGTAGGTCCCCCAGTTGTTTGTCCTCAGCTGTCAATATATGTGGCACAGGGCTCTGCACAGAAAAAGGTAACAAAAGGTTTTTTCCTGGAGAATGGGCAGCTCAAATAAGTGCTTCGAAATACAAGTAGTAACTAGTCAAGAGTGTGCAAGTGTGGCCAGCTGGCAGAGTGAAGACCCCGTAACGGGAACACTTAGTCTGTAGTGGTCATGTGTGTCTGTGCTATAGCGAAGAGCCCAAGAGAACCATGTTTATGCATGGCCGCAGATGCTCACGTGACTCAAACCTTCAGCATCCAGAGAGCTGTGTGAAGGGAGGGCGTGTCACACAGTGTCACTACTGTCGCCGCCGCCGTCACAGAGATAGGTGACGGATTAATGAAACAGAGCTGGGACTGAGGGCCGGGCTCACTGAACTTGTCTGGAGAGCCCAGAACGGTAAATGCACTTCAGAACGGCCGGCCACCTCACCAGGGAGCGAGTGTGGGTGGGTGTGGGAGGCGGGTGTTTCTTTCGTCTCTTGTGTCATTTCTTCTTTGCCACTGAAACGGGAATGAAGGGCTGCAGACATAAACTGTGCAAATAAAATAACCTTGAGAGGAGGCTGTTCCGGCCGAAACTTACTGTCTCCCCTGTTGCTATGGTTACCTTCAGCAGGTCGCCCAGTGAGAATGGCTCTGTCATCAGCAACGAATCAGGGAAGCCCAGCTCAGGGAGGCGCTCGCCCCAGAACGCAATGTCACAACAGAAAGTGACAAAGGAGGAGGCCAGGAAGAGGAACGGTGAGAAGCCTCCCCACCAAGTACCCCTGCAACCCCTCCCGTGCGCGCACACACACACACACACACACACACGTACACACACACATACACACACGCACATGTACACACATGCACACGCACACGAACACACACGTACTCCAAGAAGAGAAATGGTGAGAAGCCTCCCCACTAAGTACCCCTCCAACCCCTCCCATGTACACACACACACACACACACACACACACACACACACACGCACACGCACACGCACACGCACACACACGCACATGCACGCACTCCAGGAAGAGAAATGGTAAGAAGCCTCCCCACCAAGTACCTCTCCAACCCCTCCCATGTACACACACACACACACACACACACACACACACACACACGCATGTCTGCACACATATGCACACATTTACACCCACCGTGTGCTCACCCCAGGCCTCTCTATTCTGCCCCATGAGGCCTGGAGACTGCTGTGAACTGTTGAGTGGTTTCTGTATCCTTCTCCGTGAATTAGTCCTCACTTCCTTGACCCCATATTTGTAAAGAAGGGCACACTTCCTGAAGAAAAAATTCTCTTTAGAACAAAGTGATGCTTGCTTAGAGCTTTTTTCCCATTCTTGGGTGAAAGGACATGATTTCCAAAGCCAAGTTCAACAAACTCACAGGTCTCCAAAATACTGCCCATTTTCGAAGTTTTCCTCAATTTCCTGCCCTTAACCCCTTAACAAGTTCCAGGGGTTCATTGTGTACCTGTGAGTCCAGACACTGAAAATTTAACTAACAGATCTGCCATTTAAAAAAAAAGTATTAAAAAACAAGTTAGCCAAGCTGGGCAGTGGTGGCGCACGCCTTTGATCCAAGTACTCGGGAGGCAGAGTCAGGAGGATCTCTGTGAGTTCGAGGCCAGCCTGGGCTACAGAGCGAGATCCAGGAAAGGCTCCAAAGCTACACAGAGAAACCCTGTCTTAAAAAACCAAACCAAACAAACCAAACAAACAAACAAAAAACCAAGTTGGCCTTGCTGGGTGTGCTGCTGTATCCAGCTGTAATCCCAGCTACTTAGAAGCCAGAAGCAGAAGGATCATACGTTTGAGGCTGACCTATACAACTAAGTGAGATCCTGCATCAGAATTAAACATCACAGTGGAGGAATGCTTGCATTACTCCAGGTTCAGCCCTCAGTGTCCCTAATTAATTAATTAATTTAGCTGTCTGACTGATTCTCCTAGGCTACTTAAATGTTCCATTTCACTCCTAAAGTGAGAGTTAAACAAGAGAATTGTTGATATAGTATATATTTGATTGGATTGGGAGATGGAGCAGAGGAAGGAAGAAGTCAACACTGAGTGGAACTGTGGAGAAAACAGAGGAGCATCTTTTATCACCTGTCCAGGGCACAAAAAGAATTGAGTGCTACATGTGTGAATACAGCCCCTGTGGAGCGTTCAAACACCTTGCCTGTGTCTAATATAGAGTAGGTGAAATTATTAAGGCCACTCCACATAGTTAAAAGGGAGGTTTATTTTGTGGGGTAACTTACAAGTGAAGGGATAGTTTACAGGGTCTGGGAAAGATGCAGCGCAGTCCGGCGGTGTTCTCTGGAGAACTCTGCTCGGTCTACCTCCAGTGTCCAGGGTCCAGGAACCAAGAGAGCCGGCGCATCTGGATCTCGGGTCTTCAGGGTCCTCTCTTGGCCCCGCCTTGTAGGCGTGACAGTTACCTAAGCCTCAATGGGGGTTGGGACTTCCAGATCAAAGCTGGAATGGCTGCCCACTACACTAGAGCCAGAGTAACTAAGGTTAATTAACAAACGTTAATGTACAGACTCTTCTTGTTTTCCGCCAGGCTTATTGCATCCATGGCTTCTACTCTCGTTCCCTGGTGAACATATGAACTTGAGAAGGAAAACACACTGTTCTGCCAGCAAAATGGCCGGCATAGGTCTTTGTGGTCCCCTGGCCTCGTTAATTAGCCTAGCTGCAAGATCATTTTAGAGCCCATTTCATGAAGATGTTTAAATGTAAGTGAGAAGGTTGGGTGCAACAGGTAGGATTTTGAAAGAAACAAAACAAAACAAAAGAAAAAACAGCTTGATGGCAGGTGTGGTAACTCATGCCTGTAACCCCAGCACTCAAGAAGCTAAGGCAGGAGGATTGCCCTGAGTTCAAAGATACCTCCCTCAATAAATAAATAAAAACAAACAAGTAAGATGCTTTTCTTAACGAGTGCAGGTACTTGACCTTCTAAGCCAAATGCAATATTTTATGGGGGGGGGCATATTTAAAGGAGAATGGAAGGGGGGGTTACTTACAGGAATATGGGTGAGGGGTTACTTACAGGAGCAGAAATGACTCCGAGACAGCTGTATCACCAAAGCCCACTACAGCATGGGTGGCAGCTCACAAAAGCAGGGGACCTGGAGCACACGGCACAGCCTGCAGGCAGCTCAACAGGTTGGAGACTATCCCGTCCAAGTGACTCAAACCGCCAGGCGGCTCAGCTGGTTTCTGCTTCTTCCAGGCAGCTGGTCTGGTCTTCGAGTCTTCTTTGCAGCTTGGCTTGTGTGAGAGTGACTCTCCATAGTCTTTATTGTTTACTCTTGGGAGGGAGGAGCCTAGTGAATCCAGTCAGTTTCAGGGACTTCCTGAAGCTATTTTGAGTTACCCATAAACTGGAGACCTAAAATGATAGTCTGCATTATCATTTTGCATAATGTCTGTGGGTCAGAAACTTACTAGCGGCTGGCAAGGTTGTTCTGACCTGGGGTCTGGGATAAAATCACAGTCACATTGTCTTGGGCTGTAGTGACAAACCGATGGCTCATTCCTGTGTCTACTGATGGAAGGCCACCATGCCTTTCCATAGGGCTGCTTGAATAGCCTCAGAACACAGTCAATGTTTTTTCTAGAATAAGTGACCCAAGAGAGAACTAGGTAGAAGCCATCATGTTATTTTCTAACCAAGGCTTGGATGCAATGCCTTGTTAATGTAACCACCATTTCTCCTTCGGTTACAAAGGTCAGTGCTGTCACTGTAGGTATGAGTATCAGGTGGTGAGAATGGGAGCATCTTGGAAACCTGCTGCTATGGAAGGCCTTTGCAGTAGTTGACCAGGAAGTGGATGCTGAAGGTGGCCAAACATATATGATGTAGTAAAATTACCCTCTAAAAATACATGTGCATCTAGTGACCCTTCGGATAGAAATTCCTCTCTGTCATTGGCTGCCTGGTGACCTAGAATTTGCAAACCAATCCATGAAACTTTAAAAATGTCCAATTATGAACCATTGTTAGATTATAAGTTGTTTTAGCTATCTTATAAAATAACTACTTCTTGGTTTAATTTGACAGATCTGTGATTGTAATTGACAGAATGATCTACATGCTATATTTCTCAATAATTTAAATAGCATATCAAGTCTCTTGAGCAGGTAGGAAGAAATAGTAGATGAACATACTTCGGTTACATTCATATTTTATGTAATACCTAAATACCTTGCTTCCAAACTGCCTACTAGTTCAGTTGCTTTAACAGGCCCAATTTATCTTCTGAGTCCGCTCAATAAGCTGTCATTCTCATACCTACTTCATGAGAATATGATTTAAAAACAAGTAAATCAGCCTGCTATGGCTGGACGTGAAGCAACTTCTGTCAGCTCCGTTATGGGAGCCCAAAGCCAACTTGTGTTTTGCAGCCGTCACAGCAGAATGGCTTGTCAGATGGGAGAATTAATTTACCAGTGTGTAGGAGGCAATGAGTCCGTGTAATTAGAGGAGTTGTCTGTTGCTGTGAGTTAGTCTCTCTGGTGGTTGTTTCATAGCTTTCTTTTGTTATAGATAAGTAAAAGAATGAAAAAGCGAAGTTGTTTGAGAAACAGCCTTCAGTAGAAGAAAAAAAAAGAGCCACTGAAGCTGTGCATGTGGCTAACTGACCTGGGAAACTTGTTGCTTCACATAGTACAGAACGTGATAGCTTCGTCAGCAGAGACCAGGGAAGGCTGTTACTCTGGCAGTGGCCAGGCTGAAGGATAGAGGTGGAGTTTGGCCAAATTCACTTTTCTTGTTTCTAGAAGTGTAAAGAACAAATTTGCTTTTTATTGTTTTAAAATGTGTTCTGTCCCCATTTTGAAAGAATGCTTTTCTTTCTGTTTAAGTGCAACCTTTAAAGTTCTCTCCTACCTACTGATAATACAATGACTGCATAAACAGTACAAACCTTAAATTGAAGGGCAAGCCATGGGCAGAATCCAGCCATGGGAAGAACCACATACTGTTGTCTCTGCATTTTGAGATGCCTCACGTTTCAACCCTGCAGTTCCCTACATCTTAAAACCCATGTGTTTTGCCTGGCTTTAGCAACAGCAAGTGATGAAGAGGAGGGAGCAGGTCTCTTCGACAGCGCGGGCAAGGCAGCAGCCGATCCCTTTGACACATCTTCCGGATCTGTGCAGCTCATCGCCATCAAACCCTCAGCTCTGCCCACAGTGCCCCCTGCCTCAGACAGGGGCCAGGAGTCCTCAGTGGCACTCAATGGCGAGGTAAGCACCCATAACCTGGGTGGAGAGTCCAGCTGGACTGGAGAGTGATCCCTCGGCATGTGGAGTACAGCTTGTGTCCAATGGCCTGAGGCTGTAGAGGCCATTTGTACCTCTGCATGCACCAGACCTCAGTGATGTGAAATACAAGTCATCCAGAGTGAGTTTGTTCGTAGCATTTTCCACCTGCATTGAGAGCTCAGAGCAAATCTTTAAAAGCCCATGATTAGAAAAGCAGACATCAGAAGGCCTCCTTTCCCCCAACCCCTCCTGAGTAGATTCTGCAGCCTTGCTATACTGCACTCCTGTACATTTCAGCTTCCATTAGCATCCGTGTTGCTGAGGTAATAGGAGGAAGGTGAACTGAGAGGGAAGAGGAGAGCATACTGTCATCTGGGCAGGGAGCTGGCCTCCAGAGACTCTGAAAGGACATTGATTCTGCTAGCAAGCTTGAAATAGCCCTGTGGTTGCTTTCTAGGTGGTGTCAATGTCAATCAACTTTCCTGGGGAGCTGGCTGAATTGGTAAAGTGCTTGCCACGAAAACCTGGGATCAGCACCCATGTGAAAGTGGGGCACACCAGTGTGCATCTGTAATTTTAGCACCGGGGAACAGAGATAGGTGGATCCCGGGGCTCACTGGTCAACCAGTCTAGTTGAATCTGAGATAAGATTTAAAAACATCTGTCACATCTATGAGAGATTTTATCAAAGAAAATTAGAGATAATAGATGATTGATAATAGATGATAGGTCAGTAGGCAAGGGAGAAGAGAGTTATCTCAGACAAAGAACAGGAAGTTGGGTTGAAAATGCCATCCCTCTATCTTCCTTCAGCAGTAGAATTATCAATGAGCTAAAAGAGTGTTTATGAATCTTTACAGATGTTCCCATGGGGCCACCTGTGTGTATTTACATTATATATGTATGCACACACATGTGCATGCACACCGTTTTCTCTGGTGTTAAAATGTTGGGTTGACTGTTCATTTCATTTCTATCCTGCTATTGTCCCCTGAAGCAGGTGGGAGATTTGCAAGGTCTAAAGCCTCTTTCTCATCAGGCCTCAAGGGACCTGCTGCAACCCTGTTCAGCTGGGAATCACAAATGCTCACCAGGCGCTTCTTCCCCACATCTGGGACACTTGTGACCGTGTTGTATGCACCTGTATGTGTGTTGCAGGAAGGACCTCTTTTCTGAGCAGAAAGACTGAACTGGCCTTACACTGTGATGGGCTGAGGTTCTGTGATCCGCGTTAGCAGTGCTTCTCTTCCAACGTCTTTATTTTCAGTCAAAGAGACTAAAGCCCGAGGGTGAGGTGCTGACTCACGGGTGTGTTGGCGGCTGGAGTTCAGTTGCCCTGACTCCTAACTTACACTCAAGCCTGTCGTGAGAAACAGTGCTGTAATAGAGAGTATGGCCTCCAGAGCTGTCTTGCCAGAGCTGGAGTTCCAGCCTGTCCACTCACTGTCTCGGCGACTTAGGCAAGTGAGTAGAGCGGAGGCCTCAGCACCTCCATCCACAAAATGGGCCGCTACACATAAAGTACTCAGCGCAGTGACGAGCACGTAAACACTTTATCGTTAGAACTAACATTTTGTTTTTGTTATTATTCACTCATCATTGAGGAAGAGTTCATCGGTCATGTTGTGTCCTTTCTGTCCCTAAGCTCTGTGATCTTTCCTGAAGCACAGTTCTGTGTCCCCTCCCCCTGTACACACACAAGCCATGGGAGTCGGTACTAAGGCACTGTTAACTGCCTTTGATTAGGACCATTTACCTGGTTAAGGCTCTCATTATGGCCACCATACCTGGGTCTCTTTGTCCCGGCCTGATGATATGAACATCACACAAACAGACTCTGAAATTAGGGCAGATCCCTTTCCTCCAGGCCCAGCTCCCTGTCCCATGAGGAGAGCACATGAGAAGCCTCATTCAGAAATGGATTCATGCCATGTTTGGGCAGTTAAAGGAATGGGCCTTGCTGGCACCTCTCTCTAATTTGCTGTCTCGCAGAACTTGGCACAGACTGCAATGTAACTCTTCTCCTTCCCTTAGGGATGGCTGATTTACATGTAAAGGGGAAGAAGCATAACACGACGTCATAAATTTCTCCTTTATGAATTACAGGGAATTCTTTGAAAGGTTATTTTAAAGAAAACAGGACATTGAGCCACACAAACTTTCATAGCGATCTCACTCTCAAAAAGTCATGGGTTTACAGAAATACCTCTCCTGGACAAATGGATCATATGGAAACCCCCCTGGAGTAGAACATTTGTTCTGCTTCCCCACCACATCCATCCCAATCCACTTCGAGACTCATCCAGAGAGCCCCAGCTAAGTGGACAGAGGAAGCCATAAGGTTATTCAGGACCAGAGCTAGACTCGGGGCACCGACAATTAGCCAGGCAGCCGGGCTCCCACACCGAGGACCAGAAGCAAAGGCAGAGTAAGGACAAACACAGTAAAGGCTCTTCTCTAAGGGGATGCAGTCAGATACGGGATTTCAACAGTCAGGACAGATGTGGGAAGCAAGGATGTAAGATAATTCAGTGAGTGCCAGACCCATTTCACATGAGGGTGATAGACGAGGGACTTTTACTATCAGGTCACAATTCCCAGAAAAGCTCTCCCATGCTTCCCCTCTGGTCTTTTTGATCAGCTGACCTTGTAGGAAGAGCTTCTGGTCTGTTGCCATGCTGAGTCAGGTGTGGACCTGAGACTCCCTTCTCTCTCTCTCTCCTCCAAGGTGAACAAGGCTCTGAAGCAGAAATCAGACATCGAGCACTACCGGAACAAACTGCGCCTGAAAGCCAAGAGGAAAGGGTATTACGACTTCCCCCCAGTGGAAACAAGCAAGGGTCTGACGGAAAGGAAGATGTATGAGAAGGCCCCAAAGGAGATGGAGCCTGGTTTGGACCCAGACCCAGAAGTGTGTGCTCCCTTCGCAGAGTCTAAAAACAGGTAGATGGTGTGCTTTCTTTCCTCATGTCACACGTGGGGTGAGGGCAGAGGACACCTTGGGCACTATACCCATGCTCCCTTGATCTTACCTGGGGACTTTGATCTTTGCAGGCTTTTGATCTGGGCCCCACAAGCATGTACTCAATAATGAGTCTGAAAGAGAGTCAAATTGAAGCAGTTAAAAAAAAATTCTGGGATAAACAACCCCAATTGTCCTTTAGCTTAATGATGTTTTCAAGCCATAGCTATTTCAGAGCTGGGTAAAACATAATTATCACCTACCTAGTTATGCAACTTCCAGATCAAGGGGCATTGCATTGTTCAATTACGCTAGCGGTTCTTGCGCAGGAAGGCAAATATCATGCCTCCCTTTTTCATTCAGCTTTAGTCTGTGCCTATCGCACGGAGGCTCAGCGCTCCGTGCTAGCTTGTCTCATTCACTCGTAGCTCTGTTTAGTTGTCTGACACTTAGCATCCCGTGTGGAGCATCAGACAGCAGTCAAGATGATGTATGCTCGCGTGGTCCCACGTGCTTCTTCTCACTCATTCCTTCCATGTTTTGTGTGGGACCAGACAGCCTGATCATTGATCATATGGAACTTAAAGCCTGGGGAGAGAGAGACGAGCACCCAGAAGGTGTGGCCACATACCCGAGGGGCACAAACCTGCGGGCTGCCATAGCTCTGACAGGGCCTGGCCCACTGAGGTAGAGCGAGGCCAAGTGGTTCGAATTGCTTTCTCTCCAGCTGTTCTTCACTTCTGTCACAAAATACCTGAGATCGGGCAATTTATAATTGGCAGTAGTTCATTGTCTAACCATTCTGCCGACTAGGAAGTCCAAGACCAAGGCTCCAGAGCCTGGTAAAGGTGGTCTTGCTGTGTTAGCACATGGCAGAGGGCGGAAGGACAGAGTGAGAGGCAGGCTAAACTCACTTTTTTATGGTGCCATATGTTTTAGTCACTGCTCTACTGCTGGGAAGAGACACCATGACCGAGGCAGCTCTTATAAAAGAGAGCATTCAGTTGGGGGCTTGCTTTCAGTTTTAGAGCCTGTCCGTGATCGTCATGGCAGCAAGCAGGCAGGCATGATGCTGGAACAGTAGCTGGGGTGCTTCACATCCTGGTCTGTAAGGCAGCAGGCAGAGAGGGGAGAGTCTGGGCCTGGCATAGGCTTTTGAAACCTCAAAGCCCATTCCTAGTGACACACTGCCTTCAACAAGGCCACACCCACTCCAACAAGGCCACACCCACTCCAACAAGGCCACACCTCCTCATCCTTCCCCAACAGTTCCACCAACTGGGGACCAAACAATCAAATATATGAGCTTATGGGGGCCATTCTCATTCAAACCACCACATCATTGATGTGCCCCATGAGACTCGGTGGGCCTATCACTGGCCAAAGTTTCTACCTCCTAACACTGATAAAACAGCAATAAATTTTAATTAAATATTTTATTTCTTATTCATACATGCATATAGTACAATTGTATCCAAACCACCCTCCATTCCTTTTCCTCCAGTTCATTCCCATTCCACTACTTCTCCCTCTGAACTCCTGTGCTCTCTTTTTCTCTTTCAAATTTGGTATCTTCTGAGTTCATTTAGTGCAACCTGGATGTGTGTGGGTATGGAACCATCTATGGGAGCATGGGTAGCCTGCATCCCTGCAGAGAAGTGACTTTCCCTCTCCCATTAGCTAGGGGTGGGACTTCATGAGCCTCTCTCCCATCCATTCTGGGATCCTGGCTGGATTGATCTAGTACAGGTCTTGTGCACGCAGTCACAGTGTCTGTGAGTTCACGTGTGTAACTGCACTGTCATGTCTAGCAAATACTGTTTTGCTACAGATATCTGCTACAATCTTTCCACTTCCTCCTACTCAGTGAGGGAACTTGCTGTGGTGTAGATGTGCCATTTAGAGATGAACACTTCATGTCTCAGTCTCTGCATGTTGACCAGCTGCTGGTCTTTGAGGAGAAGCTTTTCTGATGAGGGTTGAGTGATGTACTAATCTGTGAGTATAAAATAACTCATGGATCTGGGGTGAAGAGATGGTTTACCAGTTGAGAGCACTTGCTGTTCTTTCAGGGGACCTGGGTTTGGTCCACAGTACTCACACAGCTGTTCACTTTCATCTGGAACTCCAGATTCAGGGCTTCTAATGCCCTCTGGCCTCTGTGGGCACCAGGCATGCATGTGGTGCACATACACACAGGTAGAACACTCATACACATAAAATGAAAATAAATGAGAATATTTTAAAAAGAACTCAGGGATTAACTTATTACTATGTCCATTTAGCAGAATAATAGCACTAGGTTCTCCTTCTAGGAGCTAGGACTAGGCAGCCACAGGTTTTTCGCACAGTTAGTGATACCAGGCATGGGGCCCATCTTATGTAACGGGCTTTAAATCCAATAAAAATGCGTCTGATTCCTCTCACACCATTCCTGCTGCTGCTGCACCAATGCACATATCTTGATAGCTCAGTCACTGTTATAGCTTGCAGGGTTCACAGCTGGTTAGGACCGACAATGACTGCCCCTCCCCCATGTCTAAAGAACCTTCCAGCACTATGAAAGTTAGCCAGTAGGAACGAAGTCTCCAGGAGCAACCAAATTGTAACATGAATTATAGAAAAGGCAAACATTCAAAGCATGACAGCCATCTCCAAGCTCTGTGGCTAACTAGGCTCAGTGTGGGCGAAGCGGTAAAGGGTAGCAAAGCTGGTCACGCCCACCTCTCTTCCTTTCCTGCCTGCCTGCAGCACTTCCACACTGCGAGACCACCTCTTCCCAGGGTCCGTTCCCCCTGACGATCCCCTGGCTTTGGGCATGCTGAAACTCCATGAAGCCCAGCAGGCGCCTGTTCCACACGCTAGAAAGAGTAGGGCAGAACCTGGCCTGAACGGCTATTTGCTTTGAAAATGAAAAACAATACCATTTAACAGAATTGGGTGAAAGCAACAAAAGTTGGGAACTGGGAATAAACCGAACCAGCATAATGTATTTTCAGTAAAGAAAAAAAAGGGGGGGGGGACTCTAAGCCAGGGCTTCATTTGCCAGGCTTGGTTGACTGGTATGACAAACTGAGGACATGAAGTCACAGCGTGACAGGGTTCACAATGCACATGTCACCGTGTTAACAGCTGTAGGAGGAGGGAAAGAAAAGATACGGATTTGACAGGGAAACTGAAAGCAACTTTATTTTGCACTGTGCTCTTGAGGAGCTCTTCAATGGGTTTCTTGGCTTGAAAGTTACTGGAGAGACAACACTTTTAATGATTTTTTTTTTTAAACAAAGCTTTTCCCTGGGAGCTGTGTCTAGACTCTTCAATATAACTTCAGGCCAGCTGCCCAACGTTCCATGATGGACTGTCGCTGCTGTGTGCGTGTAGTTATCTCTCAGCAGGTGTCCATGGAAGAAATGATTCATTGTCCCCATAGCACTAAGAATGGTTTGACAAACCATTCAAGTGTTCACTACTTAAGGAAAAAAGATAGCCATGAGCTAGGTGAGCTGGGGAGAGGCGTGAGAGACAGCATGGGAAGAGATGGGGTGGTAGCGAAGCCAACAGGAAAAGAAGGAACTTGGAGCTTGTGGCTCAGGGGTATGGCTCCCGGCGGCTGTGTGCTGTGTGTCTGTTGTCACAGGTTGGAGCTCCCTGTTAATTGCTGTTCACAGCACAACCCTCAGAGACTCTGCTGTGAGCCACCCAGCTAGAGCAGGGCACAGCGAAGCAATCATTGTCTGGTGTGCAGGGACATCATTACCTTCAGAGCAAAGTAACGGCGAAAAAGAAGCAAAACCGAGATTCTCGTGTTAACTTACCACTAAATCTTTCAAAATAGTTTTCAAGGTTCTTTTTTTCCTAAAATTGGTTACCACACCCTGTTTTACATCGTGCACTCTGTGGAGACATGAAGAGGGCAGGCTGACTGAGGCAGATGCTGTCTCCAGCCGGATTTATATGCTCAGCTATCTTTACACCTGCTGTCTGCGGCCTCTGTAACCCCTCTTCTGGGATTTTTCTCAGAAGCCAAAAATGCTCTGTAGCTAATGTGCCGTGGCACATCCTCAGCTGATGACAGACTAGAACCGATAGACCAGAACCCCTGGTGAGGGATTCTGGGGTGTCAGGAACACTGTTGTAATAGCCATAGTTTCCAGCTTTGTGTTTGATGCTTATACAGGGAGCAGGTGGAGAAATCATCACCTCCCCCAAGACTACCCAACGCCTAGTGACGAAAGGCTCACCTGCAAGTGTGTTTTTCAGGTGGAAACCCATACCTCAATCACCTCCTTTAGATGACCTCCGGGACCCTCATTCTAGGCCTGTATCCACCTGCCTGGATCACCATGATCCAAGAGCCAAGCATTTGACAAATGAAGATCATCCTTGAGCTTCTGGAGTCTACCATAACCATCCAGACCAGCTCTTCCAACATCTGCTTCTCCTGCCTTGTCCATTGCATCTCTCAGAAGCCACAATTTAAAGGCTTCTGCTTACACTTCCCCCTCTCTCCCTCATACCTACCTGGTCACTGTGTACTCCATCTTTCTCCCTTTCATGGCCTGGATCTTTCCTTGAGCTCTGTGTGTGGTGTAATAAATTGTCTTTTCAATGGCAGGCATCTCTTGACATTGAACAACAATAATTAAAACACCATCCCCCACACTTTTCCAGTGAGTCTGAGCCTCAGGTATCCTAAATATGAATCAACTCTTTCATGTACTTCTATTGACTTCCACACATTCTTTCCTTATCTCCCGACTCCCTGGCTATAGTTTCCAGAGCCACCTTGAAAATAAACCATTTGCATTCAAATCCTCATAGATCATGCATCTGCGGGCCAACATAGGGCAGTAATCTCTTCAGATTTGCTCTGAAAGAGTCCAGTATCCTCTTCCTCAGCAGCTTAGGCTATCTCTACAGAATGCCAGGGTTCCATAGAATATACAGTTTGAAACTGCTTTCTTAAACTCTATGAAGTTAAAAGGTCTTAAGGGTTCAAGGAAAACACATCATAACCCACCCAGCAATATTGTCAGAGGAGGGTGAGAAAGCCCAAATTGACATGTTATAAATTATAGCAAAATAAGAACAAGTGTGCCTAGTAGAATCGATGGATTAAAATAAGCATCTCTTTACATGGCAGCCTGATTTATTCCCAAGTAGACAGTCACACACCAGGCACACGTCCACATTGGAATTCTGGTCATTGAAACATGTTAAATAACAGTCTGGTTTGCACAGTGAGCTAAGGAGGTAGCTCAGCAGCAGGGTCACACTTGCCTAGGATGTGCAAGACCCTGGGTTCAATCCCCAGCACTGCTAAAAAAAAAAAAAAATGTTAGCCATTGTAATGCAATATTTTCTCTGAAGGCAGAATAAACCAGTAGGTGCTCCAGGGTCTAAGCTTTTAACATGTTCATGTTCCTCATTAGTATATGTCTAATACTTAGGAAATAACCTACTGTCGATTGCCAATCTGCCTGCTTATTCTGCACTGCTCTTACTACTAACTCTTTTGTTAATGGGCTAATTGACAGTGGCTGGATAGCTATAAAGTACGGGGTTTTTTCCCCCAAAAAATATAGTTGTAATTAAGTCAAGGATTCGAATTCTTTGGGATCTGCTTTAAGGCATGAGTCACTCTGAATGTATGCATCTCACTGCCTGCCGTGCCCAGGCGCCTTTCCTAAAGGAAGCCTCTAGTTTCAGACAGCTAGAGGGGACAGTTTGTGATATGAGGTTGTACGCTGCCATATTAGCAAGGATTCTTTGGCTTGCTAACAATGGAAATCCAGCACACACTGGCTAGACAAAGGGGACTGTATTACCGAGCATTAGTGCGAGGCCAAAGCTTTAGTCTGGCTAGATCAAGGGGACCGTACTGATTTAGGTTTTGCTTTCTCTTCACTTTCCCAGCCTCTTTTGAAGGTAGGCTAAAACCTCATGATGGCAAAAACCCAGCTGCAGGAAACCCCAGGTTTGTGTCCCTCAAATCCAAAAGAGCTCCTCTTTCCTAGTTGTCCTGGCTATAGCCCCGAGACTCAGTCTCACTGGACCCAACTTAAGTCACGTGCCCACCCCCCTGACCAATCACATGGATGTAGGGATATGATTCTGTGGTGGTCCAATCTGAGTCAGTGCCTACCCCTGCAGGAAAGGTAGCCCCGCAAGAAGCACCATGCTATACTTACCAAGAGGGTAAGTACCATGGGGCCAGGAGGGCAAAAAGAACAGATTCTCTTAAAGTCAGTGTGGTTCTTGGTGGTGATGGAGGAGATTGAAGAGTGTCTGTTGTTTTCATGGCTAAGTGCTAGGGTGGAGTCTTGCCTTGAAGTTTTTGCTGGACCGTGTGTGACTGAATGCTGTAAGCAACTTATTGTGTTCATAAAATAATTGTGTGTGTGTGTGTGTGTGTGTGTGTGTGTGTGTGTTTGCACGCACCCCAGGTCTTTACCTCCAAACATGAATATCTAGAATCCTTAAACTGAAACATGTCACTGGTAGTACTTAGGAGTTCTCTGAAGATGGTCTAGAGGCATACGTTATTGTGCTGTTGGGTGAAGGGGACTTTTAAGCCCTTGGTCATTCTGCAGAATCCCACAGAAAACATCTGTGCTTAATGGGTCTCACTCCTACAGACAAAAGTCGCCGCTTGTGGAAGGAAAAAAAGCACGCCAGCATTCTCTTTATGTGGCTGCTTTCTGTCCCCTCTGTAGATAGATTCCTCCAACAACAAGCAGAAACAGAATAGTGGCAAATGTGTGAATCTTTGAGAAGTAGCTGAGTGGACACCTTGGACGAGCTCCTGCTACCTGGGCCTGAAGAGCTTTGGGCTCACTTTAGGGGCTGGATCTATTTAGAACTCCGCTAAAGGGTCACGTCCTCGAACAGGCCTTCTCTGACCTTCCTGGTTACCCTCTATTTGAGCTTCTTATTTTTATTTATGTGTGTGTGTGCATGTGTGTATGTGCATGTGTGCATGTGTGTTTGTGCTTTTGGGTATCATCCTTCAATATTCACCCACTATTTGTTGAGGCAAGGTCTCTCATTGCCCTGGAACTTGTCAAGTAGGTAGTCTGGCTAGCCAGTTAACCCAGAGGTCCTCCTGTCTCTGCCTCCCCAGTGCTGGGATTACAAGTATGCTTCACCACACCTGGCTTTATTAATATTATTATTATTTTATTATTATTAACAACGTATATTCTGGGACTTAAACACAGGTCCTCATATTTGCAAGATACTTTACTGAGTAAGCCAACTCCCCAACCCTCCTTATTTTTATTAGTAATACTAATCACTCTGAAGTTAGCATACCAGTTTGTCTCCCCCATGGGGTACAAACAGCAGAAGTACCAGGGCCATGGATGTTCAGCTTCCAGGTACTTAGTGCATACTACTAGGCACTTGGTAAAAATAAATAAATAAATAAATAATTTTTTAATTAAAAAATTGGTGACTGGTCAGCTGGCTTTCTGAATAGGCCCCAAGTCGCCTTTAGGCTTATGTCTTCACCAAGGAGAGAAAAGAAATCAATCAATGATCATAGCATTCAAAGTGGCCCATTCTTTATAGGCTTCATTTACTAACACATTGTAGGAGTCCATGCCTGAAATCTAAAAGATGAAAAAGGAACAGGAGGCTGCTGAGTCAACAGAGTCAGCAAAGGCAAGTTTGTTCTGCAATGTTAGCTGTCCTCGAGGGTCAGCAGAGAACCCCTGGCCTTACCATCAGCAGAATTTTAGATGAGGTTGCTCTACTCCAGTTGATTGTAGTTGCCTAATTTGATATGAAGGAACATATAATTCAGCCAAATAATTATAGCATCTTGGGCAGCTTGGGGGGTAGGGTACCTTGTTCCCCCACTTCCTCTTACAGCCAAAGACTGAGTACCATCAGTTCTGAAATTCTGAGGCCAATCCAAACCCTCCACCGGTTGCCTGTAGGTTTGGATCGGTGGAGAATTCCATCTGTCAGGACATTTGCTGCATCATAACAGTTGTTGGATTTCCTTCAGGCAACAGATGAAGAACTCTGTCTACCGAAGCCGGCAGTCTCTGAACAGCCCAAGCCCAGGAGAAACCGAGATGGACCTTCTGGTCACACGGGAGCGACCCCGGCGTGGAATCCGGAACAGTGGGTACGATGTAAGTGTCTGATAGAATGGGGTGGGTGCAAGCTTTCCCTAGAAAGCCAGAGGATACAGCATCCCAGCATGTTCCAGTTTACCACATGCAATGTTCTGTTTGGGTTTTATGTTATGGGGCGAGGGTGTTAGTGATGGGGGACATGCTGTTTGTTTACCTCTTTTGCAAAGAAAGCTACTTGGGACATGTGAGAGTGACTGGGATTTCTAAACTGTTCTACTCTGCAAATGGTGTATTATTGACCTCAGATTCAAGGGAGATTATAAATGGTCTCAATTCCTTCCCTCTTACTGGTAGAAACATGGTAGGAGCTGTAGCAATGCGTTAGAGTTCGCGGAACACTGGCTGCTTTTAATCTATAACAGTTTTGAAAAATTGGACTTGTTCCTGATTTCATAACTCCTTAGTGAGCCATGGAAACAATGAGATGTCCACAGTGAGAGCTGCTTCCAGGGGACAGGCCTGGGCTCAGTGATGTGTCCAGACTGCAAGCACTCCTCCAGCCCTTCAGGTCTCTCCAGATGAGGAGGCTCCCACCGGTGCCTTCCCTCAAGATGGAGCCTTCCTGAACTTGGAGTCACACCCATGAGCTCACGTGAACGTTTCCACACTTGAGGTGGAGATGCACACTGCTACTCTCCCTACCTCACAATTTCAAAGACTCTTCATGTAATCTCAGTTTTATAGGGAAAAAATACTTCTTTTCCCCTTAATATTTCTTTAATTACAAATTAATTTTTCTATAGCAAGAGTAACAATTCAAATACTGGAGAAACTTACAATTTGAGAAATGGTGATTTGAATAGGACACTTGATTTTTTTAAATATATTGTGCTGATTTGAAGGCAAGAAGATTTTTCCCTTTTGAGATTAGTCATTGTTTAGTATAAGTGCTTAAAATGGTCTTTTTAAATGGTCCAATTTAAAACAGGTAATTTGAGTCTCTGGTGATCTTTCTTGATTGAAATCTAATGCTGTGTTATAGTGATGTTCATCTCTTTTCTCGGGTGCTGGGCACCGAACCCAGGATCTTGGACTCATTCAACAAGCGCTCCATCACTGAGCCGAGTCCCTGTCCACTCATCCTTCTCCTTCAGTGTTACTAATCACTTGTTTCTTTTTCACAAAACATCTTGAGGTTTTCACTTTGCAGGATGCTAGACACTCTGACCACGTATTTTGATATTACATCTTTGCTTTTCCAATAAACTCTCCTAACAGAGACTTTTTCCCTTTATGAGAAATATTTCTGGGCTAGGGAGATGGCTCTGTGGGTGTAAACAAGAGGACCAGAGTGTGGATCCTCAGACACCTGTCCTAAAATCAAGCATGGCTGCAAATGCCTCTGACCTCTGCCCTAGCTGAAAAGATGTGCTTCAAGTTCAAGGAGAGACCCTGTCTCAAAAAATAACATGAAGCAACCTGAGAAATGGCTAAGCAGTTAAAGTGCTTGCTGCTGGGAAGACAGGAGTTCAGAGCCCAGAAACCCATGTGGATGCCAGATAGACATGACAGCCTATAATTCAGAAGGCAGAGACAAAGGATCCCCAGAGCAAGCTGGCTAGCAAGACTTGCCGTGTCAATGAGCTCTGGGTGTGACTGAGAGACCCTGCCTCGATGAATAAGGTGGAAGAGTAATAGAGAAAATTTCCCCACATCATCCTCGAGCTTCCACAGACATGCACATACATGGGCATCCCCATACATATTCAAACACACACACACATACACATACCTACACACCACACACACACACACACACACACACACACACACACACACACACACACGTTACCTCCCATTTATACACACAAATAAATAAAAAGCAAATGAGAGCCTGACTTTAGAAAAACCAGCCTAAGTTTTAAGTTTTCAACCTTCCACCCCTTCCACTCAAACCCCTGAGACATGCTAGGCTCTTTATCCAAGATAACTATTAATAGGTTTCTTGTAAAAGTCTAGGCAGAGATGTTTTTACAGTTATGAGGAAATAGGCCAGAGGTTTCCTACTGATCTTGAAGGAACACAGCACATTTTTAGCTGTATAGTATAACTTTCAGCTTTAGAAGGTCAGGTCAGTAAACTACCTAGAATAACAAATTGCTCATCCTTCACAGATGTGTGTAAACATGTGGGTGTGAGTGTGCATGTGTATGTGTGTGTGTGTGTGTGTGTGTGTGTGTGTGTACTTTTCTTTGAGATATGTACGTTATCTTTAAAACATTGTAAGTTTCTTTAGGGCAAAATGCTCACATAGGAAATAATGCTAAGACTTCAGACTGTGGACCAGAACTGCCTCTCTTGTCTCTTCTTGAACCATTTATGACAAGCAGTTAACCTTCCTTGGCTGCACAGTACAGACCGAGTCCTATTTTGCTCACTTTATGTGTGCTATATAGTTGAATTTTCATGTTTCCAGTCATTATACCCCTTGCACAGAAGAGGAAACTAGGGCTCAGACTAGATTCATAGTTTGTCTGCCTTCCAGGCTCATGTTCTTAACCAGCATGCAACTTGACTTCTCAATACCCCCTTCCTGCGATGTAGCTGATCTCCTGTAAGACATGTCTGTAGACGTATTTAAGAAGAAACACAAGGCCAAGGTAAGGAGAAAAACCCAAGAGGTCAGAGCTAAGAGCTTTACCCGCTTGCCGCTGGCTAGCCTCTTTCGCTGAAGCAACCTCTCCGAGAAAAAAAAGGAGGTATTTCCTGTGGGTTGTCTTTAAATAGACTTCTGTGCTCCTTTCTCATTGGTCGTAAACCCAACCACCTGACTGCCTCGTCACTACTTGTGCGCCAGACTCTGGCTATGGCTTGCTAATAGCTCTGACCCCCCAGGCAACTTTATTAACATTTTGGTACAAAAGAAAATATCACCATACATGTCCTGTATTTCTGAACCTCTGTGGGTGATCAGTTGTGAGGTCTCAGAGGAATCCTTATGTAGAAAAGCTTATATATAAATAAAAAAGATCAGCAAATAAAGAAGAGAAAGAAGTGAGTAATAGTTTTAAACAATGCATTCATTTTCCAAAAGCGTCAAGGCACTCCTGGCAAAAGAATCCATTAGGCCCGCAGTGAACCTGTCACTTGGTTGGAAATGTGCCATTCTGCCTCCTGGGTCTGGAGATCTCAAACTAGGCCAAAATATTTAGTCCTTTCTGCCAGGTTAAGGAAACTCAATGCTGTGGAAACAAAAAAAAAAATCAGGAGATTGATTTAATTTTGGATTTACCAAATGTTGACTACTTTGCATCCCCATAGGAAAAGCCTTCATATAGAAATCAATGAATAAATACACAAATAAACAGGTAAAGTGTGCTGCACAAGCAAATCTTAGCCACAGGATGGAAGGCAGCCTGGGTTTTTTCACAATTCCCATAGCCTCCTTCCAGCCCACCTCCAGCCCCTCGGGGCCTCTTGGCCTCTTGGTTTGGTCCCAGGCCCCCCTAGATTTTCTTCACTGCCCCTTTCAGCCCTTCCTTTGAGGACATCGCCATGCATTTGTGACTCCTGCTGACCCAGAGAACCATTCTGTCCTAGGGGCCATCAACTGCCACGCTGGGCTAGGACGCAGATTACAGCATTGATTAACCCACATCAGAGAAATTTCTTCTCGAAGTAAATTGCAATTAACACAGAGACCCACAACTGGACAAGGTGTAGAGAGTGAAAGTCTTTGGAGCACTCAGCACTAAACAGAATGTCTTTGTCGACTCCTTCCCCTCAAGGCCTAGGGATCTATCCAGAAGAGGAGGTGGAAAGATTGTAAGAGCTAGGGTGGTGGATGGTTCCAAGGAAACAGTGTCCCAGACACAACAGGACTGATCCACATGTGAATTCACATAGACAATGACACATGCATAAGACCTGTGCAGGTTCACACCAGATGAAATCTCAGCATTAGGAAGGGGAAGCAGACACAGTCCCACCCCTAACCAAGAAGATATGTGCACTTGATACCTGCCAGGAAAGGGGAGTCAGCTTTCTCCAATGGAGTGATGCCGAGTACATCACTCACACTCCAGGCAGGCCTCATGCCCGAGAGCAGCTGACCAACACAAAATGGACTCCTTGTTTTTTCTGCATGTGCTTTTTGTTTTATTTTGGTAATTTTTGTTTTGTATTTGTTTTTGTTCATTTGTTTTAATATTCATTCTTGGTGGGGTTTTTTGTTTGTTTTGAGAGAAAGAGAGAGAGAATGAAGTTGGATGGATAGGGAGGTAGGGAGGATCTTGGAGGAGATGCAGGGGGAGGAACATGAACAAAATCTATTGTACGAAAATAATCTAATGATAAATAAATATTAAAGGAAAAGTTTCCCGTATAGCCAGAGCTGTTGGATCTGCAGAGGAGAGAGCCCTGTGAGAGTCTGGAACTGTCATGTTTTGCAGCAACATCTCTGAACTTCCTCTTCCCTCCATCAGCCAGGACACTGAGTGATTGTGACCTAATTAGTGTCATTTTCTAAGAGTACACACTCATGATAAAAGGGTGAATTATGTTTAAAAAGATGTCCTAAACTGATCACTCTTAACAGGCAGACTAGATAATTAAACCATTTTTAGCTTTGAACTTAATTCCTCCTAATGCATATAGCAGGAAGAAAACAGAATATCAGATTAATGTACAAAGGGGGGGGAAGCCTCTAAAATGTAAAAAATCTTATCTTTGTGTGTATGTGTATGCACATGTTTGTTGTGCATGGTGTATGTATGTGTGCATGTGTGTGTGTAGGTGCTTGCACACCCATGTGTACCTGTGAGGAGGCCAGAGTAAGACTTCAGGTGTCTTCCAATATCACTCTCCACCCTATACCCACCCTTCCCACAAGGCAGAGTCTTCCACTAAACTTGGAACTCACTGTTTTCCATTTCGGCTGGCCAGCAAGCCTCGGTCATCCCCGAGTCTCCACACCCTCTGCCCCTTGTCCTGGGGTTACAGGTGCACATGGTCATGTCCACCTCCTTTAAAGGGATTTGTTTTTATTCCTTTAAAGGGATTCATTTGAATGTGTGTATGTGTATTTGTGTCTGTGCATGCCTGAGTGTGCTGGTACCCATGGAAGCAAGATGAGGGTATCAGAGGCAGCGGGCCTAGAGTCATAGGCCATTGTGAGCCACCCCATGTGAGTCCTGGGAACAGAACTCTGGTCCTCTGCAAGAGCAACAAGCACTCTTACCTGCTGACCATCTCTCTAGACTTTATCAATTTTACGTAAAATTTTGCTTTCTGAGCTGGAGAGATGGCTCAGCAGTTGGGAGTATGTCTTGCCTTTGCAGAGGCTGGGGGTTGGCTCCCAACACCTACACTGGTGACTCACAACCCTCTGTGTCTCCAGCTTCACAGCATCTGACGCCATCTTCTGGCCTCCTAAGGAACCTGCACTCACATGACATAATTTTTAAAACATAATTAAAAAAAAAACCTTTTTAAAGCCAATGTTAAAATAAAATGTTACTTTATGAACGAAAATTATGTAGAAAATAATTAATTCATGAATAAAAGAAATGTCCCACCCTGAATCTTGGGCAGAATAAGGACTGAAATGACTTCTTCCTGTACCAGCCCAACCGTTTACCCAATGTGCACAGATGGAGCAGGCTTTGCTTCTAGAGGACTAAAAATATTCAAATCATCCCCAGAACTAAAAAGGCACCCCTCGGCTGGTTATTTTGTCCCTTTTGGGGGACATTTGTTTCTTTGCTTTGCAATGCTGGGTAAGTAACCCAAGGCCTCCTGCATGCTAGCTAGATAGCCATTCTACCACTGAGGTACACCACCAGCCCTGAGGTCAGTCGGTCTGTCTGTCTGTCTATCTATCTGTCTGTCTCTTCTCTTCTCTTCTCTTCTTCTCTTCTTCTCTCTCTCTCTCTCTCTCTCTCTCTCTCTCTCTCTCTCTCTCTCTTTCTCTCATCATATTAAACTCTCACCCTCCCAGACCTGCCCTCTATTCCCCAACCCCACTTAACTTCTTGTCCGATCCAGTTTGCACCATCCATATAGTCATGGGCGTGGGGCCATCCATTATCCACTGGAGCGTGGGTGACCTACCAGGGGCTACAGTCTTTAAAAAACTGACTTTCCCTAACCCAGAAGGCACCTGAGATGTTTCTGGGAGTTTGTGTGTTTTTAAGTCTGTGACAGAAATGGAGACAGCTCCAAGTCTTGACAGTGAGGGAGCATCTGAAATGACTGTTTGACCTCCAGCTTTGAGGATGAATATTAACGTCTAAAAAAATGCCATTGTTCCCAGCTAGGGGTCTGGACTGAGTGTCTTCTCTGCCGGTTACAGAATTTAAAAGGCAGGGAAATCTCAAGCATAACAGGTAGCAGCATGGAGAGTCTCAGACACAGCAGGCAGAATCAACAGACGAAAACCAACCTCTAGTAATGGTGAAAGGGATACATACACAGCAAGGAACACAGAAAAGGGGCCTCTGCACAGAAGAGGGGGGCCCAGGAAGCCGGAATCTAGGCCCTCCTCGTGGGCTGGGGATTTTAAGAGTCTTTGGTGGTGGATTTGGAGTCCTCTTAATTTAGTCAGTTTAAACAAAGACAGGGATGCTGGTAGGCCCACAACTTTGGGTAACCCTGGCCTGGTTTGGCCTTGAACCTGTTCAAAGCATCTGGTGGCAGGTATGTCCTCTTTGTGGGACAGAAATGCCTACCAGGCCATTGTCTCAAGCTACCAGGCCTTGTCTCATCTCAGATAAGGAAGATGAAGAAGAAGAAGTAGCTGAAAGTTTGCCATCTTTATTGTCTGTGGCCCCTGTGCCTAGGAGGGGCCTGTCTAACCCCCAGTCCTTCATTATAAGCTGATTCCCTGAAATGTCTCTCAAATGCTTTGTCTGAAGTTCCATCTTCTAGAGCTACAGGTGGCCCCTGACACATGAGGGTTTTATTTGTGACATTTTTTCCTTCATGGTGGTGATTAAAGCAATATGTATTCAGAAGAATTTGCATTTTAGATTTTGAATATTGATCTTTCCTTGGGTTCATATGTGGTCCATGTGACCAATGATCCTAGTTGCCACAGTGAACCACAGCTTCCTAGTCAGAAGCCCCAAACTCTTCCTCATTCCTCATGCAAACCAGTTCCAGAGGTCTGAAGACCACACGGTTAGGTTTCTCACAACGATGGGTCCACTTCAGTCACCAGTTTTCCATCTCAGTGACCTTTCTCATGCTCTGACAAGGGCAACTTGAGAAAGAACCTGTTTGCTTCGGCTTACCCTCGGAGGGTCCACTCCATGACGGCAGTGAAGGTCTGGCCGCAGGAGGGTGTGAGCTGGGCACATTGTGTCCGCAGCCAAGAGCAGAGAGAGATGGACGTGGGTGCTCAACTCACCTCCTCCTTCTTGTTCCCTCTGGGACCCTAACCCAGGGGACAGTGTCACCTATGTTCAGGGTAGGCCTTCTCTGCTCAGTTCAACCCTTCTGGAAACTCCCTCATAGACATACTCAGGGTTATATTTCTGCGATGACGCTAAATCCAATCACGTTGACAATGAATATTAATTATCATAGAGATATGGGGTGATGGCCCCTGGCTCCGAGCTCAGTCCCCAACAGCTCGTGAAGCCTGGATACACTTTTTCATGTGTAACGGGTGTTTATATGAGTGGCCATGTGCTGGCAGGGCTGCCAACTCCCTTGGTTACAGAGGAGCAGTGGTTTCCAGAAGGAGGTCAAAGAGTTGAAACAGTTATTTTGATGGATTCCATATAGAAGGGAATAAAATATGACCTGGAAAGCTGCTCTGACTGTATGCAACAGGCCATAGCAACTCTGGGGTCTTCTAGGTAATCTTGTTATGAATGCAAACTGTTCTGGCCCCAATTTCCTCCCTCTCTCTCGACATCTTTTGGCTTTCATAGAGACCAAGGCAGATCACAGATATGTCCTGCAGTGTTGGAAACATTCCTACTGAGGATCCTGTCAGCTTTTGACTTCCCTAGGAAGCAAAGAGCTAGATTTGGGACTTTGCCCTTCCCTCTGAGTAGTTTGTTGTTTATTCTGGAAGCAACCTGCGTGTTGCTCCCTTAGCTAGCTTCTCTTGTGTTTAACTCCATCTCACCTGGAGCTTTCCTACATAGTCCCCCATCTCAGCATTTAACCTCTTGCGCCACTTCTGCCAACTGATTTGTGCTGCAGTGACCTTAATTTGATACATTACCTGAAGTTCATTTGCAGTACATTGTGTTTTTACAGGGGCTTCAGTCCAAAGGAGATCATCTGGTAATGGGAACTCAGACTCTGGGAGAACCCAAGACAGAGGTTGAGGTACTTGTGGTAAAGGAGCTGTAGGTGAAGTCCTAATCTCATCAAGCTAGGGCTGTCCAGGAAGATACTGACCTTACCAAGATGGAAGCCACTTAGTAAGGTGCAGAAGAGGGGGTAGAAGATGGAATTCTTGTTGACAGGGTTGTGAGGCAGCAGGAAGGATGTCAGAGTAGCCTAGTAACTTTACTCAGAACCTTGCATGGCTCTGTAGGCCCAGGGCTTCTCTTCCATGAAGAGAGCGTCCCACTGACAAGTGACAAACCTTCCCTCTGCCAGGACCATTCAGGTGTTGTCCACCTGCTCATTCAATCAGACACCCTGTGCTCTAGATCTGCCTGCTCTTATCCTGGGCTCCTACCTAGGCATCGTAACTTCTCTCAGACTCTCAGACCCGTGGCCTTAGGGTAGCCCCTGAATGCAGGATGATCTTTATATAAATACCTGTTGTCAAAGGGGAAAAAGCAGGACTAGGCAGAATTAGAAGACAGACCATGGTGTAGATACCATTAGGTCTCAGATGACTTCCAATGGAGTATAGATGGCCCTGCAGGGTTGTACTGAGTTTGAGTGAAGAAGCCTGGCTTTATAGACCAGTCATTGGGTATCTTTGGTTAAGGTTCCTGTCTTTATCCATGGATGGGTGTTCCTAGCAAGAGCTGATCTCTGAGGCTGACAGCTGGAGATGTGCCTAGCACCTGGGCCCTCTTGTCCTGAGAAGCAATCCTAGTCTTCTAGTTTCTTCTATGCCTATGTGCCCTTTGGGTCCCTACCTGTGGGTCCCTAAGCCTGTGGGGGAGCCAATGCCTGTCAGTGTACACATGAGAACACTCCTGGGGACTCACTATCCCTTCCACTGCCCATCATACTTTTGTGGAGGAGATAGAAACAAGGCCTAATGATGTAGCCCTGGCTAACCTGGAACTCACTATGCTGACCAGGCTACCCTCCAACTCACAGAGATCTGCCTGCTTCTGTAACCCAAGTCCTAGGTTTGAAGGCTTGTGTCTCCCTGGCCTGCATCCATCATACTTATTGAGTATGATAAAACCATTACAGGCTGTATGCATTTAACTGATTCAAATTCAACAACATGGCCCTCAAAGAAAAATAAAAAGTTAACCTACTGCTAAAAAAACTATCTTTCATGTATATTCTGTCCACCTTGTATATGTACATTTCTTTTTTTTCCCCCCTTACTTTCTGTAAAACTATGCACAAGGCCATGTATGCAGTCCTGCATGGGTTCTTTAAAGGAGTTTTCAAAAGCTTAACTCCCCATGATTTTACCTTCTCTACTGGCATGAGTATCTAAGCCTCATATGTGAAGTTCTACTGTCATACCTGGGTGAGACTCTGGGAAGGTGTGGTGGTTTGAAGAAAATGGCCCCCAAAGAGAGTGGTGCTAATTAGGAGGTGTGGCCTTGTTGGAGGAAGTATGTCACTGTGTGGGCGGGCTTTGAGGTCTCCTTTGCTCAAGCTTCCCTCAGTGTCAGTCAGTCAACTTCCTGTTGCCGGCAAGATGTAGTACTCTCAGGTCCAGCACCTCATCTACCTGCATGCACCATGCTCCCCATCATGATGATAATGGATCAAACCTCTGAAACTGTAAGTGAGCGACCCCAATTAAATGATTTACTTTGTAAGAGTTTTTATGGTTATGGTGTCTCTTCACAGCAGTAAAAAACCTTAACTGAGACAGGGGATGCTGAATCAGTTCTGGGGCCTGTCCCAGGTTATGATTAATGGTGCAGAAAGGTACAGGTTTTCTGTGACAATGAACTTTGGTAGGGGAAGAGAGAGTCCTTTAGGAGGTCTGATCTTCCCTGGATGTCCCACAGCCACTACCCAGTCTAGTCACTACTGCTCACCACCACGGACTGAGCAACCTCTACAACACCACACACTCTGCCTGCAGATCCTCTTGTAACTCCTAGAGCTTTGAGTCTGGATCTCGAATCTAAGTTTCCAGCATCTCAAGACTTATGTGCCGTGGCTGAGCCAGCCATGTTCTGCTAGCTGGTACTTCCACTCCATCACCTACCCCATCAGCGGCAACCCAGATGCCCTTCCCCAAGCCTGTTGTGTCGTGATTTCTTTGCTGCCTGTATTATGTGCTTATCACTCTGTGGAAAGCACGTCTTCCTGCCTGCTTCATCTCACGTTAAGACTTAGGGCTGGTTAGTTTTCATGTGCTTTTTGTTGGACAGCATCCCTAGCTCTACCTGGGAGCTGAAAGTAGCCCGTCCCAGTCACGACAACCAAAAATATCTCAAGACATTGCCCTACATACCCCTCCAGGTAAAGATGCTGGTGTGGGCCGTGCTTTCAGAACTTACTTTAAATGTCATCTTGCCCACAGTCTTTTCCAACCCCCCATGCCTGTCTATGGGTCTGGCTTAGATGTCCATATTTTTTTTTGTTGTTCCAGTAATACCTAGTCCTCAGCCCACAGTCCTTAACTCCCACCCCTGGCTTCCGCTTGTTGGTCTATTTGTATTATTTCTCCAGTTGACTCTTCAAGGGCAGAAATCATGTTTTATTCATTGCCGAAACCTTAGCACTCGGGATAGGAGCTGGCATACAGTATATGCAGTGTCTCTATTTGTTGAGCAAATGAACAAACAAGGGTGTCAACCAGAAGAGGTGACTCCTGAGCTGAGACTTGTAAAGTGGGCACATTCATCCCCCTGAACCACACAAGCACTATCAAAGCTGTAGACACATACTTGTGCGCACTGCTGTTTGTAGTGAGTGGTGGTGATTGGTTCAGATGCTCTGGCTGGAAGCAGCAGAATACCCCATGCCACTCAAACCATTTCCAAACGATAGGGAATGCATTAGTTACGGTAAATCCAGGACGGTTTGATTGATATGTCAGTTCGTCCCTCCGCATTATACAGGGCTGGGTCCCCTTAGGCACGGGCTTGCTTCTCTCTAACGAGTGGCAGCAGCAGTCCCAGCCGTCACAACTACGCCTTGCATTAACCTGTACAGCAGAAAATTCTTTTCCCAGTTACAAAACAAAATTTATAATTTTTACTCCGACTGCGCCACCATACAGTGAATGCCCAGTTCTGTGTCAATCATGCTGACAGCAAGAGCCAACACTAATTGACTTACCCAAGCCAGGCCTAGCCAATAGACCCGGCACAGGCTTTGTCCCACCCCGAGCCCCTGGCTGAGACACAGGGTGTGCTGGCTTGGTTTTGTCAACTTGTCACAAATCAAAGTCACCTGGGAAGAGGGAACTTCGACTGAGGAATTGCCTCCATCAGACTGACCTGTAGGCAAGTCTGTGGGACATTTTCTTGATTAATGATTGATGTGGGAAGGCCTGGCCCACCGTGGGAGGTGCCACCCCTGGGCAGGTGGCCCTGGATTACATAAGACAGCAGCCTGGGCAAGCCAAGAAGCAGCACTCTTCCAGAGTCTCTGCTTCGGTTCCTGCCTCCAGGTTCCTGCCCTGAGCACCTGTCCTGGTTTCCCTCAGTGATGGACTGTTACCTGGAAGCGTAAGATGAGATAAACCCTTCCCTCCCCAAGGTGCTTTTGGTCGGTGTTTTATCCCAGCAACAGAACCAAACTAGATCACGGGAAGGGAGAGGACAGATGCCAAGGCTGTCCCAGACTCGCTGCTTGAGGAAGGCTCCTCTCTAAGGAACCCAGCACACTCCTCCCTGTCACTGTCCCCTCCCATGTCAGCCTGTCCTCTTTGGGCGGCCACTCAGGACGCAGCCAGCCTGGGTGGTACCAGGGCGCCAGGGTGGTACCCCAGCTGTTCACGGTGGAGTTGGGAAGTCCAAGCTCAGTTGGAAGCATGAGCATCAGAGATGGATTTCAAAGAGGCTTCGTACCGCTGTCAGGCTTTTGCAAGGCTGAAGAGGAGGAAGAGCCTATCAGGGTAGATGTGGGGATAGTCCGTCCCTCAGCTACGAAGCAGTGCTGACTCACAGGAGAGGACCTTCCTGGCCTGCAGCACCGGCTCAGCCAAGGTGATTCATCTCAAAGTACAAAACAAAACAACTTCCCAAGAGGCTTTCAGACTGACTCCTTTGGAAACAGTAGTTTTTAACCAGGTGACTGTGGCTTATCAATCACTCTCAGTGTTCACAAGCAAGGCAGGAACTGTACTCACAGATTCTGGAGCTGAACTACAGCCTAGCTGTGTGAATTGTGGATAGTTGCTTCACCTATCTGTGTAAAAAATCCTCCCTCACGGGATTACTGTGAGAACAAATGGGCTAAAGCTGGCAGAGCTGTATGGAGGAGGGAGGCAGGCAACAGTGGTACCCATGGCTTTCAGACTCCACCCCGGGTGAGTGATGCTCTGTCTCCTGCCTCCTTTCCATCCCAGCCCTGTAGACATCTCCCATCTTCTGTGAAATGTGTCCTGCATCAAGGAAAGGACTCATACTACCCAAAGGGAACCTTCCAGGTGTGATGGGTGTAGTGATGGGTACCTGAGACCTTTTCCTGTCACTCCAACACATGACCACACCTCCAAAGGTCACACTTTCTCAAACAGTGTGGGCTCATGGGATATTTTAATCTACTCAGTACTGAACTCCCACTGTAAATGATGGACAGCAAGCTAAGGGACAGAAACGCTGGAGCCTGCCCCCTCAGGCTCCTGTTGCACGCTAGGGAGGTTCACTTAGGAGCAGGGTGACAGTGAAGACTGAGGATGCCTCCTGCCTCTCACTGTCCTGTCTGTGTGGTCTCAGATCTCACTCCTTGGAAGATTAAAAGTCAGTGAAGAAACCCCATCCTTTTTCTTCAGCTTGCCCAGAACACAGAAACCGTGCTGTCTTCTTCTCACCCCCGTGGCCTGTATGACTGCAGTGGGTCCCTGGAATGGATGTGAAATTTTGCAGATGCAAGAAGTCCTCACACCCTTCTTTGGACCACAGCCTATGCTGATGAAGGCCAAGACGCTTTATTGGTAGAGACTGGTTGGAGATGTGGGCTCAGAAGGAAGTGGCTGCAGAGGCCTCTCCACTCCTGTGCCGCATTCCACAAAGGCAGAGCCCCTGGAGTTAGTTTTCCAGAAGTAGCTTTCTAAATATATCCCTGCTTCCAGCGAGGCAGGTAGCATGTGGGCTTGTGAGATCCAGAGCATGCATTAAAGGGGGGAGGTGGGCTGCACTGATTTGTGTGGGCCCAGGACCATGATTAGTGGTAAGGAAAACAGACAAGGAGCCAGATCCATTTATCATGCCCGGGGCCCATCTTAGTAAGCATCCTTTCCAGGCTGCTCTTGGGCCCTTGCCAGGCAGATGTAGAATTTGTGGAGACTGTTCTCCTGAAAGGTGGAGCTGTGATTAGCACCAAGGAGAAAAGCAGAGCCTTGTGGCAAATTTTGGAGGGGGCTTTTCAAACTTTTGTACTCTAAAATGCAGTGTCTGGGTGAGGGCGAGTGTGGAAAGGAGAGGCCTGTGAGATGTTCCTCTACTTTGGGGCCGTAACTGGGATTCTAGAATACAAGCTCTTACAAGCCCTTCAGCTCCATTTAAAATACAACTGTCTAGTTCATTCTGGAATTGTGAAGATACCTTTCCTGCTGAAGACCTTTAAACAGATGTTCTTTAGGATTTTAAAATACTTTGTACCCTTTCATTCAATGAGTATTTATTAAGGTCTCACTATGTGCCGTTTGGGGACTCAGCAGGGAACAGGGCAAGTCCCTGCCCTCCAGGACCTTGCAGTCCAGTAGGAGAATGGAATTCAAGGCACAAAGAAGGGCAGGGGAATGCCAAAGGGACACTGGGGAGCCAAGGAGCAGAGTGAGTGGTAGACAGGACTGGTCTTAATATCTTAGCTAAGGGCAAAGGTCTCTGGGAAAGTCACTTCCAAGCAGGGACCTCACATCAGAGAGCCACCCACATTAGCCCCGGGGAAAGAGAGCTCCCAATAATGGAACAGCAAATGGAAAGGCCCAGAGGAAGACACAGACTTGGGGAGCTTGGGGAACATCCAATGTGCAGACAGCACGGTTCCTCTTAGGAAAAGGCTCAGCCTAATTCCATCCTCTGCTTCGTTTCTCCCACTTCTAATCCATCAAGTCCTGTTGGTCCTCTTCCAGAATGTGTCATGAAGTCACCACATTGTCTTTGCCCATGGCCACCCTCATCAAACTCCTGCCATTTTTTTCTTGCCTGGAATAATGCATGGGCCTCCTAA